>JACDOX010000202.1:1102601-1241254 GCA_014549065.1 Cardinalis cardinalis
AGGGAAGGGAAGGGAAGGGAAGGGAAGGGAAGGGAAGGGACGGCTTCTTCGTGCCCGGCGGGAGCGTCTGCCCGCCCGTGAAGGAAGAGGCTTGCTGCTGCGCCCTTCGGGGAGCTCTGGCGTGGGCAGAGCCCATTGTCTGCATAAACGCGAGCTGCGCTTCTGGTAATGGGAAAATAAACAACACTGGAATACTTTGAGAGGAACCAATCAGCTCAACAGACTGAGAGACAAAGAATTTCATCAGGAGAGAGTGGTGGAGCCTCGGGATCCTTTGTACCATGAGCTAACCCTAAAAACAGTAAATTAGACACCCCTCCTTTAACCATTTGATGCAGCATGACTTTACATATCCTGTAGAAAAAAAATTTCGTTGATAGACATTGCTGTGTATTGTTTCTTTTGTCATGTGAGTTTTTTGCTTTTGTTGGTTTGGGTAGTTTAGGGTTCTTTTAATTCATTAATGACAGAGACTGAAAAAGACATGTCACCACACAACATTCATAATAAAGGTATTGGTGGTTAGAGAACAGAATGTTTAGTATATTCCAAAAGTGCTTAAAACACTATAAGAAAAGGAGGCTCAGGGGGACCTTGTTGCTGTCTACAACTACATGAAAAGAGGTTGTAGACAGGTAGGTGTCAGCCTCTTTTCCCAGGTGGGAAGAGGAAATGGCCTCAGGTTGTGCCAGGGAAGGTTGGGAATGGATATTATAAAAAAATTCTTCACTGAAATGGTTGTCATGCACCGGAACAGGTTGCCCAGAGAATTGATGGAGTCACCACCTATGGAAGTGTACAAGAAACATATGGACATGGTTTGTATGCACATGATTTTGTGGTCATTACGGTGGTGCTGGTTTAAGAGTTGGCACTGATATCTATTAGAGATGTTTTCCAACCTTAATCACTGTATGATTCCATGAATGAAACAACTCTACTCTGTTTCATTCCATGAAACAACTCTTAGTGGAAACTTACTACTAGGTAAGCTTCCAGCAACTACTCTCTGTGATCTACATTCATTGGTCTCTTCTTACCCTGAAAGCATGCTTACACACATAATTTCATACTCTCACAGAATCACAGAATATGCTGAACTGGAAAGGGCCCATCAGGATCATCAAGTCCAATTCCTGGCCCTGCACAGGACCCCCCAGGAATCTCACCATGTGCCTAAGAGCATTGTCTAAGTTCTTCAATGAACTCTGTCAGGCTTGGTGCTGTGACCAATTCCCTGGGGAAACTATTCCAGGGCACAACCATCCCCTGGGTGAAAAACCTTTTACTGGCATCCAACCTAAACCTCCCCTCACTCATCTTCATTCCATTTCTTCAAGTCCTATCACTGGTCACAAGAGTAAGGGGATTGGTACCTGTTCCTCTGTTTCGCCCTGTTGGATGTTGAAGACCTCAGTGAGATCTCCCTTCAGTCTCCTCCAGGCTGAACAGAAAAAATTACCTCAGCCACTCCTCATACCGCTTTCCCTCCAGACCCTTCACCATCCTCACAGCCTTCCTTCAGATGCTCTCCAATAGCTCAATATCTTTTTTACATTGTGGCATCCAGAACAACCCCCAGCACTCTGCCCCAGTGCAGAGAAGAATGGGACAATCCCCTTCCTTGCCCTGCTGTGCCTGATGCACCCCAGGACACAGCTGGCTCTCCTGGCTGCCAGGGCACTGCTGGCTCATGATCAACTTGCCCTTAACAAGGACCCCTAGGTCCCTTTTCTGCAGCCCTCCAGAAAACTTAACTTCAATAAGACTTTAAACAGGTGCTTAAAGGTAGGAAAGAAGTCAAGTTTTCATCAGAACATAAACAAATCTTGGTCTGATTTTTAATATTTTATTCCAGTAGTAATCAACTAAAATAGCAGCAAAGACTCCTATGTAGTCAGTGAAACTTCTTAACATACAAGTTGATACATCAATATCTTACCAGCACCTCTAAAAAGATGTAGGACAATGATATAACTGTGGTAGAATACTACCTTTTGCTGGCAAAAGTGGCACTTGCAATAACATACAGTAACTGCAGGAATTTGCTCTTATAAACTGCACAGCAGCAACCTGGAAGCAAATGAGAATTCTGCAGATTGTGCCCACTTATAATTGCACTGGCAAATACTATATTTCACAAGTGATTTTAGAGAAATTACCTATTCTCCAGTAAATAAGGATTAGCTTTTTAAACTACCTAATTGAATGAAATTTTTATACTGGCTTTCAGTACAACTACTCTCCTAAATCACTAGAACATATTGGAAGACTCTGCTGAGGAAATTCTTAGCCTTTCTCTTCCTTTGCTTCCTTCTTCTCATCCCAAAAGTGTCCAGAAATATGCAACTATGGTCTCATTTTATTTGGTTTGGGCCTGTAAAGTTGCTGAAAACAGAGTTCTGCATGATTCTGGCAGTTCAACAGGCACAATTTGGGAAAATTACAGCCACCACTCCCCTTCAGTAAAGCACAGACCTGGTACATGAAAAGATCTCACAGGGCTTGTTGCTTTAGCAGGGTACATGTTTCCATCTTCCAGCCTAAATTTTTTTCCTTTCAATGCATCTATTGCAGAAGGCAAGGTCTATAACAAAAACAAAAGGGAGGGAAAGAGACATTTTTGACTTCGCCATGAGTAAAATTAGCTGGTCACATCAGGATTTGAAAAACAAAGAAGCAATGTAAGTTGTGAATTGCAATATACTATAAATATCTCTGGGTAGGGCAGAAGTTACTCCTTTAATTACGGTATTTTGGTGTGTGCATGGTAAATGAATAACAGCAGAATCTGTGTAGATGCTGTGCATCTCTTCTATCACTGAAAGACCAGGAAGGTCTACCACAAACTTCCCTACCCAGGTCCCAGTGATTAGTTCAGAGATATTTTGAAGCAGATCAGACTGCTGAATACACTCTAAGGATCTATTCTATGTGGTTATGCTCCTGTAAGTTGAGTCATGCACTGAAATACAAATTTATGAGGGATCTAGTCAGCCATCAGACAGATATCCAGCACAACAAATGCAATACTTCTGTCAACTATCTTCTCTTGTGGTTTTACTGATTAGAATGTGCATCTAGATTTGAAAGGTTAGAGTAGCAGTTACACTTCTGTAACAAGTAACAGGTGTAAGATAAAGTGTATAATCTCTTTGTTGCACAAGATAAATTTCAAAATTTTTTAGCACCTAGTATTTTAAGTGGATTATACCTTTTGTTTTAACAACACCACTTCCTCCTATATAGTTTCCTTCATGAAAAGTGCCTTTAGAATTATCTGCTTTTTAAAAATATATATAATTATTTTCCTAATTAGCCTTACTTTGTGGACAAAGAAGCATACAAATTTCTGTGGATTGATAGTTCTGCTTGGGCCTGCACAGCCATAACCTGCTTATTTGCAAACATGATTATTTGCATTCTGGGGAAATGCATTACTGAATGCAGGAAAGTCTCTTCTGTCTGTGAGATCCTGCTTATATTGAAAGGCTTTCTCTGCTCCAACTCTTATTTCCCCTGGTATTGGTTTGGACTCAAGACACTGCTACACCCTAATTCAGGTGCATGGGGTACCTACATATATTCATAGGAATGTGACATGTGCCATGGTTCAACTAATTTCTCTGCAACCTGGTGGCACTGCAAACTCAGAGTTGTAAGTAAAGTTTGATAGGCCAGTGCCCACTTACAGTCCATTATCTGAAAGGAGGAGAACAGAACAATGGTAGAGAACAATAAATTTCCTCATGTAATATTCATCTCTAAGTCCATGAATCTACATCTGTATAAGATTTAACTTGCAAGATATGGGATTTGTGGGAGCATTGCCCCTTCCCCTCCTCTCCAAAAAATCCCACATTCTTTGCAGATTTTTGATGAAGAACAGCTGTAGTTCAACCTTGAGCTGAGGTGGAGTTTGAATGAACATGTGCTTTAATTAAGCAGCTTTTGACCAGATTGTTCGATGCCTCTTGATTTCTCCCTTGTGCAGCTGTCTCTTAGTGAGCTTCTCCCTGGGAGCAGCCAGTCTGGTCACTGGTGGCAGTGCATCCTGACAGGCAACTTTCTTCCTGACAGAGGTACTTGGCAGGACTTTTTAATCATGGAAGCTGACTGCATGTCTTAGCAACAGGAAACTTGTTGCAGTGATCTTGATATGGTGAAATGCTGATCATGAGACATTGAATCCAAGAGTCAGAATATTCTGTTACCAATTACATATTGTTAAGTGTTCTTTTTCCTCACCAGAGGTATTGTAAGTCATCTAGCTGTGGAAAAAATGCTGGACACTCTCTCCTCTGATATATTACATTCTATTAAGGCAACCCAGCAACAAAAATCCTGTACATAATTATATTTTCAATGCATTATTGTAACCAGTTGGCCAGCAATTTTTAGGCTGAGAGAGAAGAATGGTTAATTCATAGCAGCATGACTAGCTATGTCGCTTTGACGAAAACACACAGATCCTGAGTTGGTGTGCATTATTTTTTCCATCCATGTATTTAGCTTCACAGACAATCCAGTATATGAACCAGCCTTCCCGAAGAGGGCTTGTTTCTCTCTGGGGTTTCGTCTGTGCTGATTGTGCTCTTTTTGGAAATTCTCCAATAAGCCACTCTCAGCTCAGAAATCAATTTGCTGCAGCTGCTGTAGTAAATTGAAACTCTTGTAGCTGTAAGTGGGTTCATCTGTGGGAATTCTTCTTGCCTGTGGTAAGGTTAGTCTGCTTGGAGGAAGCATTGTGGAGTTAAGGCAGAAAGTTTTATGGCAGCACAGTTATTGTTCAACACACAGCACAAATCTACTGAGTGTTGGGCTTATTTGCTTCAAATTTGGCAGGCTGCTGTTTTTAATACCTGTGGGTGTGTGTGCCTGTTCAGCCTTTAAAGCTGCTTTTCTCTAGGCACAACACAATACTGAAAACACAGACATAAGCATGCATTCTGAAGCAGGTTTTTTTCTGTTGTAGTTGTTCAGCTGTTTGGGCCTCTCTTCTAAAAATCTTGATCCTTTCTCAGAGGGAAGTGATAAAGATAATGGAAATAACAGGGGATGGTTTTGTTGTGGGAGGTGCCTGCTTTTGTTCGAGGTCTGAGTCCTCTTTTCTACACCCACATATGCATTTTTTATTTTCTGAACTATGAGAATGATAATGTTTGAAACTGCTTGGGACAAAAAATAATCTGGATACAGAAGCCATTAGTAAACAATGTTCTGTGTGTGACTAGCCCTGCTGGTGAATTGCTAAAGGAGACACTCTGTGACTCATAAACTAGTTCTTAGGCTAAAATGAACACAGGGCATTCAATCTTTAAATTTGCATTCGTTCTCTAGCTTTTTAATGAGCAATGCCATAAATATTGTCTCAGCTCATTGAGAGCTGAACGAAGTGTTAGTAAACTGGTGTGTTGGTAATTTGTGTAGTTGAGGGCCTAAATGTTTATTTTTACTTTCATTTTTTAAATGTCTGTTTCTCAATATTAACTAAGCATCTAATAATAACTGACTACTATTAATTAAGCATCAAGTCTCAGAATAATTGTGGGGAAAAAAATTCAAGTAAGGAAGCTGAAAGCTCTGTTTTGTCTGAAATGGTCTGTATTGCTCTAAAGGTTTGACAAGTTATTGCACCCCATAAACACTTCCGAAATGCCTGCACTATTAAGTTACCATAGAGCACAGCTTATAGAGACTGTTTAAAATTAAATAACAAGAAATAGAATGGAAACCCTCCTAATTTGTTAAGATTAAGCTGAGGATAAAAAGAAAGCTATGACATTATATCAGGCTTCATCCCTGATTGAAATGTGACATAGAAAGTATACTTAGGACAGGAATAAACCCTGGGAAAGGCATTTAGAATTGAATGAGCTGATACAACAGTATTTCTGGCTTTTTACATATGGGTTAAAATACTAAATATTAGAAGTAATTAAGCTGGAAGCATAAGTTTATGCAAAGCTCAAAGCTAGAGAAAAATAGGTTCTCCCAGCAAATGGAATAGAGATATTGTTTGCAGCCTGGAAGGCGGTGTGTTAAACTGGCAAGTTGTCAAGTCCTAAGGCAGTAGAAAACAAGTGAGTAAAAAGGTTTATAGCAGTAATGTTGTGTGGAAATGAATGTTGCAATACCCTGCAAACTGCTGAGGGAGAGAAGAATTCACTTAGGGCCTGAGTGCATGTCTAACCTTGGAGTGAGAAATCAGCTTCTCTGGGTGTTTTTTGACAAAAATAAAGGTAGGATCTTTACAGTGAAATCTACTAAATTTTACCTGAGTGACTACATTTAAGGGTATGTGCCTTGGTCAGATACTTTACCTAGTGCTGTGTCCATACCCCCATCACAAGAGGAGAGCGAGTGACCTTGTTTTCAGAAGGCAATTCTACTATCAGAAAATCTGCTTCCATTCCAAGCGAGATCCCCTTCCATTATGGTAGATTACTCCTTGCATACCTGAGTTTGGACACAACAATTGTGATGATGGCTCAGTCAGATGCTGCCAAAGTACCTGCCCTTCCTCCCTCTGCATCCGGGCAGCAGGCAGCTATCATTGACCTTTCCATTTGTTTGACACCTGTAATATTTCTTGGATCTTCAGTTGTAACCTCTTGCTCCAGGCATGCTCTTCAGTGTATTTTCATTCTGAATTATGCCTGAATTAATACCTGAATTATGCAGAGGTTTGTAAAGCTGCATTTCTCACACAACTGTGAGCTGAGGCTGTTGAGGGCACACAGGGGTTTGGACATCGTGCCTGTCAGACAGGCAGCTCAGACAAGGAGATGGACACTGAAGCAGCTCAGCAGGCTGTATTGGCTACCTGGGGAGGGGGGCAGCCCTGCAACTGGGGCAAACAAGGCAGGCAGAATTGGTCATCTCTGCTGGCTCCCACTGAAACTTTTTGTGGGATCAGTTCACTCCAGAGAGATGACCCCGTCTTTTAATGAAAGAATTCCTCCCCCACTTTCTCCCCTGCAAATGTTTTAACATGTTATGACTGGGGGCTGAAAGCTTGCTAAAAATAAAACTTCTTTTTGCTGTTGTTTTTTTAATCCATTTTAACTTCATTATTCAGCATGGTGATGTGGACCATAAATGTGAGATACAGTGACAGGTCACCAAAACCAAAATTATATATATTTATGTGAATTAGCAGGAGTTGTTTAGTGTCCAAAATCTGTTTCAAACCTAGTAATTAAGTAAACTGCTGCTGCAAGCTTATGAAGTGTTAAGGAATAAGCTGTTACTGATGATTTCAGCAGAATAAATTGGAGAAACCTGTTGATCAATGAGATGATGAAGAAGACATCCATTATAAAGTTCGGCAAACTAAAGACTAAATTCTGTCACTAGTAGCACAGTGGTATACTTGATTGATGGGTACTAAAGTCCAGGAAGCTTTCCCTGCCTGCTCTCTGTCAGAAGATGTGCTTCCAGGTATACCTTTAAAACTTGACAACAATAAGTGGCATGTCTTGACAATTCATTCTAAGTAATCTTAAAAATATCCTCCTCAAAAAAATGTTCAATGGCTTAAGATTTTGTAATTTTTTCCTTTCATACATGGCATTCAGAGAGAATGTCAGGATCTCTTGGAAGTTGTTCTTTGTAACATCAGCAGTGTTGTTAGACAAATCTTCCCTTTACAGTACAGTTATGAGATTGTTCTCAAGTTTCTTTTCTGACACAAAGTTAGCTCCTGGGTATATCTGTATATACCAACATCATATTTGGTTATCTGACACGGTTCAAGTTTCTGGAGACAGCTACATCCACTGCTTGCTTCTAGCCAATTTCTATTCAGGCTACACATTGACAGTATGCAAGTTTGGCAAGCACATTTAAGGTTCAAAATAAATCAGTATATATTTGCAGCTCCCTCTGGCATATTCTTAAGTGCATCATATTTGCACCACAGGTGATGCAATATTTTCTGGAGACTGGCTTGCCACACTGAGCTGTCTCAGCCAGTGTCATACCATCTGCAGGAAAGCTGCACCACCACCTATATCAGAGCAATGTTTTGTACTAGGGCCAGTGAACTCAGAAAGTGGCCATTACGCATTTAAATAAGCAGTCTTCAAAATACATGGGTAAAGACTGATGAAAATAGGTAGACTCTGAAATATGATGCTCTCAGAGGCAGATGACCAGGTGCTGTTAAGCAACAGTCCTGGGCTGCTTTAAGAAGTGGGAAGCTGAGAACTCCTGGGGAGTTGGTGGCTGTCACTAAACCATGACCCAGTTCCTGGGTGCAGCGATCCTTCTCCTAAGGAACACGGCAGGAGCTGAGAGCTGCCTGGCACAGAGATTGCCTAAATTATCACCATGCTGCTTCTGACAAAATAGCAGTAACTGGTTTTAATAAAAAAAAATAAAGATTCCTTGCCCTCTGTAAAGAGGTGAATAATTTTGACTCATCTTGCACATCATTTCTTCAATGTGGCAATGTTAAGACACAAAATGAGTTACTATCTATTCCAGAAAAAGAAAGTCGATAATGCTCTCAGTAAATGTTGCTCATAAACAAGGATTTTGTTCTATTTTAATTATGCTGGCAGAATTTGCCCAAACCCTAGATATTTCTCTCTTTTTTTCCCTTTAGGAACTAAAGCAAATGACTTTGACTTTTAACCTGGTTCTGTCTTCTAAGTACTCCTGTTTTGCAGTTTCAAATGAAATTAAAAGAAAGAAAGAAAAGAAACAAAAACTATACAAGTTTGTTTTATAAGGTAAATGACCATAACTACTAAGCAATGTAATGGCAGGGTTGGGGTCTAGTTTATGAACACTTCTTTTCTTCCAGAGAATATTAACACACCAAAGCAGTCAATAAGCTCTATTATGAACGTACATTTTTTTATTATGTAATATAAATTTGTTTTCCACTTACTGTAACCTCTCCATCGACAGCTAGAATGCTCAGATGACAATTTACATTAAAAAAAAAAAGAAAAAGAGGTCTTCAGCAAACATCTATTCCCTTGATGAAAATATTGGCATCAAACCAGGGTACACAAGTGTGATAACTGTTGTATTGAAAAATGCCTTATAATTTATTAAATTATGTTTAAAAACTAATGTTTTCCTTCAAAGTTTAATTTGATGCATTTTTGGAAGTAGAAATAAATGAAGAACCAGGAAGAAAAATGCTTATCTTTAATTTTGGAGGCTGAACTTTGATATTATCTTTCTATTATTTTTATTTAAAAAGCACCAAAAAAACCTCAAAAAATAATTTAACTATGTTATTGTGAATTGAACTATATTTTGTTATGGAATATACCCTGGCAACATTTACTGCTAATACAAGTTACAGATATAAACCCAATGTTTTTCTTCTAAGACATCATAACATTGCACTCCTGATATAATTTTTTTTAAAAAAATCCAAGTTTTTTAGTGGCTTTCCTTTGGGAGATTACTGATTGTTAAAATGTATTATTGCAGTCATCATGCATAAAATGCATTATTGCAGATAGACAAATGGCAGACAACGAAGAAAACTTTTTAGAAAGAATTCATTGCTGTAAGTGTACCAGCAAATCCTTGCCAAGAAACCACAACTAGGACATTTATTGCACAGACTTGGAGAGTGGTGTGTACAGCATTGACATGGCAGAAAATCCCATGGTCTGTCAGGGCAACAGAGCCTCCATACGCAAACCTCAGCAGAAATATTTGGAAAAATTCGCCCAAGATCAGGAGAGTATAGAACCCCTGTGGAGGTGTCCAGTGGAACTAGAAGGAGGAATTTAAGTCACTTGAACTTAAACAGAGAACGGATGGGAGCTCCTGATCATAACAATGGTAGAAGGCTTTTAAAGTACACAGGCATCAGTACAGATTCCTAGTTTTCAAAATCAGTCTCAGCAGTGGACCTGAAAATTCTGCAAAGAGTTTAAGAATTGGTACTAAGAATAATATACCAGTTTTTCCTGCTCTAATTTTGAGTACCATCCTCAAAAATCTAGAATTTTTGAGTGACTGAATCTAAGTCATCTTCAAGAAATGCTGATTTGAATCTGTAAAGCATGTTGAAGCCTCAGGACCTGTTTTTGTTCTCAAAAATGGAAATTGGCTGAGCACAGCCCCCTGTGCTCAGGAAAGCCCCAAGTTCATGAGAACTTTCTACTCAGCTCTTGTTAGGCTTTTACATAATAGGGAGTTGCTGGATTTACTTCAAGTTATTCTCTCTGGAAGCCACAGTTAGGCAAATTATGAGATTTTAAACACTGATGTTTGATCTTTAAATCAGTTTAACACTGATACTGTTTTGTTTGTGTAGAAACTCACTAAATTCACTATTATGAGATGCAACTTCTGGTTTTACAGCAGCAACACAGTTCTTGAAGCATCCCAGAATTCACATTTGCAATATCTAATTTCCCTAAGGGTTCTCACTGTTGTCTTCCTGCCCCATCCTATACTGAATTCTTATGTCTTTGGTGCTGACTGCGTTATCAATCAGTTCAAAAATAACCTCCTCGGTTAAAATTAATGAAAAATGTAAGTATTATGGCATTTTAAAGGAAAGAAAGATATAATGAGTGCTCACATATCTGCCCTCTGGCCTGCTCAGCATCACTGTTTTTTCTGTAACTACACAAGGGGTTCTTGTTACCTCTGATACCTACTGTTATCCTGCATAATTTTAGTCCCTGGATACTTTATTAAATGTTCAGCCTTGTTTTCAGTACTTATTTTTCACATTCTGCATACCCCTTTATTTAAGGCACTAAAAAATATAAAATTAAGTCAGGTGGGTTGAGTTGTTACACTTAATGGGTGCACTGTAAATGCACACAATGGGAATTTCTCTTAGTGGTGGCAGAGTTTCTTTGAAACCAATTTTTTGCTTCCTTTAAAACCTAAGGGATTTTTGCATGGCAGTGCTCTAAACCTACTCATGCCTGCCCATTCTGTAATGTATCATTCTGCTGAAAACTGGCGTCAGTGGTGAGTTGTCTTCTAAGAATATGCCCCCATGCTAGCCTCAGCTTCATTGAAAAAGAGGCATTGAAAAGGAAACTCTTTTCCTGTGCAGAATCTGTCAGCTACTGTTTAAGCATAAAGCAGCATGCTGAGCACTCTTCAGTGTGAAAAGGCTTTCAAATACAACTCTGAAAACAGAAGAGATGAATCATCGAGTGTATTGAAGGTGAAGAGAAGACTTTTTTCCCATGTCCCTGGTTTAAAAGAGTGAAGCTAAACAAATGGAAGAGAATGGCAAATTTTAGATCTTCAATGAAATCTATAATTTCCTGCCTGACACTGCAAGAGACAGATAAGGAATATTCTGACTCCCCTCTGCTCAGGAAATCACACTTTGGGAAAAGGCAAAGATATGAGAAGATTTGAGGTCTGAACCTTTCCATCAGAATAGGGAGGTCAATCTGTAGAAAATGTTCTCGAGCAAATAAATTTTGCAGCCTTATGCTGCTGGGGAAATGCTACTTTCAGGGATCTCGATGTGTGCTTGACAGAAAAAAAACTTATAAGCTGTATTTACCAAATAATGCTGGTTTAGCATATTTATCACCTTTTTGTACCATGGCAGAAGAGAAATGCTGCAAATGACAGGGCATGGTTTTATTGAATTTGATCTTATATTGCACTAGCTGCTGAACAGCTGAAATCTGTTTAAAATAGTATTGAGAGAAAATAATTAGTTAGCTGAGAAATATAAGTTCTAATGTTAAAATTCCTAGTGATTACTTGAATAAAAGGAGCCAGAGACAAAGATTAGCCACATACACACAGCAAGGACTAAGAAATGCCAATTCCTTGCTTTCTCATTTACAACTACTGGTGAAATAAAGACAAATATAGCTAATAATAGACTTGAACCACCAATTTAATATAAAAATATCTTTAGGTAATGATATCAAAGGTTGTTTACTGTCCATGTCCCAGAAATAGGGAGGAATAGGGTTGTCTCCCTGCCACAAATGTTTTTGTATTGCAGCACAGCTATGCCTTCAGGTCTATCTTCAGCCTTTCAAAGTTTAGTTTAGTTGGTTGCTGGCTTCTCCTCTCCTTCCTTCCTGCTTTACAAAAGGTTATAGCGAGAAAAATGACAGAGGGTAAGTTTTGATGGCCACAGCAACCAGTCTTACCAGTCCAGCCAAAAAGACCAGTGCATGCCTTCCTGCTAAACTCTTTCTGGCTGTTTCCTCTGGGTGATATGGTGATATCTCTCCATATCAGTCCTGCTTGTCTCAGACATGTGGAAAAAACCATACAAAATGGAAGTGTTGGAATATACTACCTGAGGTATTCCTAGGTCCTTTATTTATTAATTTAGAACAATTGGCAATTTATCCTCCTTGCCCCACGGGAACTTTCACATCTTTGTCCAGAGAGCACTCAGAAGACCTTAACAGTCCATTCTTCTATGGCTGCCACATATGCCATAGCAGCTTGGAGGCACAAGGCATATAAAATTGTTACATAATATGAATGAAATGAGAATTCATGGGGATCAGCCTGCTGTCATCAACCTTGCATTTTCCAGCCTGGAAGGATGGGTGCCCACATGGGACAGGAGCCTGACTAACTAGCCTACCTTTAAAATCCAAAACCTTTTTTACTTTAGCTAGATTTTGCATAGACACAGGTCTTGCAGATGACCATAGTCAGGATAATACAAAAGAGAGTAAGACACATACGCTTATTTTAGCATCAGAGAAATTAAATCATATTTATCTTATGATAATCTGAAATTTCAGAAGCTTACCCATGAGACTATTTGTCTTAGAAACTTGTGGCATGAGACTGTAAAACTGTAAATTTTCTTCATTCTTACCTCAAGGCCGCAATCTAAATTGATAAAAAATGCTGAGCCCTGGATATTTTCTGCAAGTTGTTACATGCTGATGCTCATCAGTGTTGTTAATGCCAGTTCCCCAGAAAGCAAACTTTTCCTTTGCAAATGTTGCATAAAATACAAGTATCCATGTAAGCAGCAGGATTTTGCAAAGAAAATTTGCCAGACTTCACGCTTGATGCCATTGCCCTGAGAATGTTAAGTTCGAAATGCATATGAGTCACAAATTGAATTTCATAGATTCTCTCTTCACTATAGCAACTTTTAAGAGTAAAAATACATTAAAAAAAAAAGTTTAAGTGGACTTAATTTCAAGCACTCTATTTCTCTAATCACAAGAAGCTTAATTCCCACATTAGTGATTTGGGGACAGTGCATTTAAATGCAAACCTGTACTTTTACTTTGTAGCACCTCTTAAAATATAGCCATTCTAAAGTAAAATATTGTGGTGTTGTCTTTATTTTATGCACAAAGTGAACCTTTTATAATTTTTGTTTTAGAACTTCTAGTTTAACTGTACTGGTTCCATTAGGATAGCTTCCATGCCAAAAAGAATTTATTCTGCTGAATTTGGGCCACCATGTACTGGGTAACTGAGTAGAGAAACTATGCCACAAATTGCTCATTGAATAAGTCAAATGATAGAATGAAAATCAGGGATAATTCCTTCTTCAGCTGTGGGGCTCTCTTCAGCCAAATGTAGGTTTATAAAATTACTAATCAAATCTCCTATTTGTTTCATAAGTAAAAAATGCTAGTAAAAATTATGATATATATATTTTATATGATGTATTTTTAAAACAGAGCAACTGTGTTCTTGTAGAAATTTGTTGAATGGACTTTATGGTTGATACTTCAAGCACACATTTTTACTCACAGAAATATAATATATTTTAAATCTAAAAAGTGTTATCTTTCAATTGCTTTAATTTTTAAAAAACTTTGGAATGCAATCATAGAAAGATAAAACAAAACAACCCCAACTTTTTCCATGGGAAATCCCTTATGCCTCTTAGAAGATTTGTTTGTTTGTGTTTCCCCTCAAAATTCTAGATTCTCTGAACCAAATACTTTACATAATTATTTATTAATTTTGACAAAGATAGAAGTATTTTGGAAAAATTTCTGCTATAATAGATATCTACTCTTTGCACAAAGTATTGCAGCTACATAGGGCAGAAATGAGCAGGCAAAAGATAAATTTTTTTAAAAACTGGGATAGCATTTTCAGCAAATAAATCAGAAAGCTAGAAAAGTTGTTTCTTTGAAGGTATTTTTCTAATAAAAGGTATAAAACAAAACAATGTAATAATAATTTGGTCCAGAAGACATTATGTGAGGGTTTGAATTGTAATGAAATGCTGCGAGAAACCATCTGACTGCAACCACGATGTTGTTTCACAAGGTGGCACAACTACTCTTCCTATTGTGCATGTATATTTTCCTCATCCAACATCTAATTAGGCTCCCAGTGTAGCTGTTAAAGAATCTACCTGTATTCAAATCAAGAAAGCATAAGAAAGGTCTCAGGCATAAACAAGATTTCAGGCCCGTTCCAAGGCTAGCTGAAATCAATAAGCAGCTTTCTGATGTCTTTGATAGGAATTTAATAGTTTATCTATGGCATGTTTAAACTCTCCTGTCAGGCTTTCTAATCCCATGTGTGATTAGCTACAGCAGACAACATATTAAACTTCTCAGGAAAAATAATCTCATAATGCTTGGCTCTCATCTGGCTTTTTAGAAATCTTAGTATGATTACTAATACAGTAATCTAGTAATAAGAACAAGAAGCTGACACATCCATAATCTTACCAAATTCAATGGGACAGCTTCTACATAAATTCAGAATACTGATAGACTGAAAGAGCGGATTCTAATCAAAATTTTTTATATTTTTCTCTCTTAATGTTAAGTATAATGATTTATATCCTTAATTCAGACTTCGGAAATTTGTCTCTAGGAGCAAGTGGAAAAGTGACACAGTATACAAAAGAAATTTTTTTTCTGGCTTTACATAACAATTGCAAAATAATATTATTGCAATGTTTGATGAAGATAGCGAGTCTTGTAAATATCAGTATTTGTCCTTAATCCAGGCATTTCAAGTTGCAGACTAGAAGGATATTCCATTAGGTGACTTTGATGTCAAATCACAGTAAAAGTCATATTTGAGTAAAACTCCTAACAAACTTAGAAAAAATGTTTTTTGTTATCAACTGGTTTATAACCTCTTCAACAGTTCCTAAAAATGGATTACGTAAATGCATGAAACCAATATGCCTAGAATCAGGCTTCTGACCATACAGTTCTCTCCTCCTAGTTTTTCCTTTTAAGATGTCACATAGTTCATTGACACTGGATGTTGGAAGAGGGGATGTGTATGTGTTTATTTTCACTTCTGTTATGGTTGGTTTATAATGGAAGATAACTATTCAGTTCTTCCTCTGGGATCAATAGCTGTTTGTGTCTGTAGACATCTTGCTATTATCTTTCCAGAATTCTCTTCTGAGGGGATTTTTTTTTAAATTCAGTTTAGATTTTTATTTACTTTGCCAGATTTTTCTTTTCAGATTGCTTGAGCAGCCTTAAAGCAGTGACCTCTGTCTTTCCCAAACCACACAGCAAGGAATGCCACACCATTTCCTGGCATCCATTACTGCAGTCTGCAGATTAACCAGTAAGGTATTTGTGTATGTAGGATACTGCTATTTCTATTAGAAATTACTCCTCCATTTTATCTTCTCTTCTTTTCAAGGTGGAAAAAGAAAAAAGATTTCTTGCGGCCAGGTTAATCAAATGGTGCTATTTACTACCTTTGGTAGTAAAACAATTACTAAAAGCTATTAGAACTAAAACTTTTTCAGTCTTATGAACATATTTTACAATTTTGAAAGAAAACACTACACAGTTTATTTTCCTAATGCAGAAATTGCACCTAAGTTATGTAAAGCAAGAAAGTTCTTTAGTTTCAATCTTGATTTTCCTCCATGCAGGCTGTTCTCAGATGGAGAATGGAGAATGTGTTTGCTAAGGTCTTTAAAAGAGAAATTTTCTGTTTTGCTCCTTACAGCTGTAGCCATCTCTTTACCAGGATTGAGATACAGTGGATTTCTGTCTATCCTAAGCATTTGGAAACACAGCTTTGCTGACTTTCTTTTAATTCTTTCATCTCTCATTAGAGTACCAGGGAATAATGTGTGACAAAACTGTTAAGACAAATCTGTTTAAACCACTTGAGACTTTGTCTTCCATTCTAGTCCACGGCTATGTACCATGGAGTACCTGAGAAGGAAGAGAGTAAACACCGCTGTCCACCACTTAGAACATTTTAGTGTATCCCACGTAGAGATGGGAGCTAAGTGTGGAGGTTTTATATTAATAAAAGACAGTGATTTTGCCTAATTCAATTCTCTTCTAAGAAGAGAGGAAAACAACTACAAAGTACAGATGAGACAAACACTTTGAAATAAGAGTAAAATAAAGCAGGTTAAACAAATTTACCCATAAATTGTCCATGTAAACTTTGGTGTAATAATATTTTTTCCCAGAATCACAGAATCACAGAATTTCCAGGTTGGAAGAGACCTTTGAGATCATCAAGTCCAACCCATGTTCTAACACCTCAACTAGATCATGGCACCAAGTGCCACATCCAGTCTTCCCTTAAACACATCGAGGGACGGCGACTCCACCACCTCCCTGGGTAGAGGATTCCAGTATTTGACCACTCTTTCTGTGAAAAACTTCCTCCTTAATTCCAGCCTGTATCTCCCTTGGCACAGCTTGAAGCTGTGTCCTCTTGTTCTGTCTGTTGTTGCCCAGAGAAAGAGACCGACCCCCAGCTCACCACAGCCACCCTTCAGGAAGTTGAAGAGAGTGATAAGGTCACCCCTGAGTCTCCTTTTCTCCAGGCTGAACAACCCCAGCTCCCTCAGTCGTTCTTCATACGGCTTGTGCTCCAAGCCCCTCACCAGCCTCGTTGCTCTCCTTTGGACACGCTCAAGCATCTCAACGTCCCTCCTAAAGTGAGGGGCCCAGAACTGGACACAGCACTCAAGGTGTGCCCTCACCAGTGCCGAGTACAGGGGAAGAATGACCTCCCTGCTCCTGCTGGCCACGCCATTCCTGATACTGGCCAGGATGCCATTGGCCTTCTTGGCCACCTGGGCACATTGCTGCCAGCTTGTCTAGGAGTATGCTGTGGGAGACAGTGTCAAAGGCCTTGCTGAAATCCAAATAAACAACAYCTACAGCCTTCCCTRCATCCASTAGGCGGGTTACCTGGTCATAAAAGGTGACCAGGTTGGTTAAACATGACCTACCCCTCCTAAACCCTTGCTGACTGGGTCTGATACCCTGGCCATCCTGTAAATTCTGTGTGATGGCACTTAATATAAACTGTTCCATTATTTTGCCAGGTGCTGAGGTCAGGCTGACTGGTCTATAATTACCAGGATCCTCCTTTGCACCCTTTTTGTGAATGGGTATCATATTGGCCAGCTGCCAGCCATCCGGAACCTCACCGGTGAGCCAGGACTGTTGGTAAATGATGGAGAGTGGTTTGCAAGCTCATTTGCCAGCTCTCTCATTACCCTAGGGTGGATCCCATCTGGTCCCATAGATTTATGAACATCCAAGCATTTCAGTAATTCTTTGACTGCCTCCTCTTGGATAATGTGGGGACCATTCTGCTCCCTAACACCATCAACCAGCCCAGGTGGGCAGGTGTCTTGAGGGCAAGTCATCTTCCCACTAAAAACTGAGGCAATGTAGGCATTGAGCACTTCTGCCTTCTCCTCATTTGCATAAATAATTCATAAACAATGGAGGAAACATTAAATCTAAATGGATTTTCAGAAGTACAGATTTCCCAGCATAGTCTATCATATAATTTAAATTTTGTTTTTATTTAAATTTGAATATGAAGCTCCACACTTTAATTAAATTGCAGACCGCGTAGTTTGTTTTTATTCCCAGAATAAAATATGGGTTTACTAATAGGTGATGTTGTGAAATAATCTTGAATCTAAAATTTTAATTACTGATGATTTTCAGAACTGCAAATAATTCTAGAAGATACAAAGGTTTTGCTTTTAGTAATATCTGCTGCACTTCACTGATCTCGGTCTGGAACAGGACCAAATATATGAGCATCAGAATTGGCCTTGTGGACAGTAGTGGAGCAGCAAGATATTGCAGTTGGCCTCCTGCTGCACTATGTCTAATTTCTCTGCCAGGAAATCCTGGTAAAACTGTGTAGGGGATTAGGATTATTCCTTTTGTTTCTTACTGTCATGGAATTTTGTCCCATCTGTTGCTAACTAAAAATAACTACCGATACTTAAAAGAAAAAAAGATGTGGCTGTGAGGAGGAGGAAGGGGAAGGGTGCGATACTCTCTGTACCTGGGTCGGGATCCCTGAGCCTCTCCCCATTCAGAGGGATGCCTCCTGTAGCACTGGCAGGTGGGAATCACTTCCCAAGTGCTGCTTCATGGGACACACGAAAAGGGATTACATGAGACATTTAGCCTTAACTGCACCCAACCAATTTCAGTTTGAAACCCTTGGAAATCTGATATTCTTTAAATAAATTGCACTGTCTTGTATAAACAGAGGTAGTGAGCTATGCTGATCAAGGGTTTCCACAGGAACAAGGAGGGTGCTGCCAACTGGGATGTCACTTTCCCTGGTCCCACCAAAACTCACCTCCTGCCAGGTAGACTGCCAAGAAGGGGGGAAAAAGTCAACCAATTTCCTCAGAGGTGCTTTGTTCTTCTGGTTCTTTTTGTTGTCTCTGTCGCTGTTGTTTTTTTGCCTTGTTACACATATATAGAAAAGGCTTTAGCCACATTCAGTCAGATGTCTGTTAATAGATTGGACATATAATTACCTTCCAAAATAAAACGATGCATAAAAATGCAAATGGTTATAGAGCCAGATGTTGCAATAATGCAAACACAATGTAAAAATAACAAACTCAGCCATAAACCCTGAGGAGTTTTGGAACATTATAATAAAGACTAAAGACTATTTATTTGTTAAGATACGATTAATGAATATGATTACCCAGGTGTATCAATGAATAACTATATGCCTACAAAAATGTTATAGGATGTCTGGCAATTACAACTACTGCTCTGTAAATGATGTCTGTATGCCTCCCTAATGAAACCAAATGCCCAAGGGGAATTTCAAGCTTAGAGTTCCTGTAAGTTTGCTCTACAAAAACAATTGACATTTCTTTAGCTTTTGCAGGTGGCTGTGCTAACTCTGATATGAGCTATTTTTGTGGGCTGGGCACATAATTTTCCATCACTTAGAGCCAAAGGCTCTAATTAGTTTTTAATCTCACACACCTAAAAGGGAGTTATTTGCTGATTTGTGGTGATACTTTAAAGAATGAAAGTGAAAAAGTGCTGAAAAAGGTTTTGTTTTGGATTTGAACACTGCCACCCTATTGCAAATTTTTCAGATTTGTCTGATTAGTGATAGAAATAGCTCCAGTCCTTTCAATAATTAATATATAACCGTCTTAAATTTCCCCTTTCTTGCATCAAGCATATATACTTCTCACCACTTTTTTTAGGCTTTTTTGTTGTTGTTGTTTTGAAAATGGCATTCTGCCATTATTCTTTTCTTAACTTTCTAATGGAAAACCTAAAGGACAGCCAGATTTAGTCAGTGCTTTCCACCTATGGCTGCTATGAATATATATGGTGTTTTAGACGCCCTTTACATGATTTTTAAAGGCATTCTGAACACAGGTGCAGGACCGTTATTTTTAACCACTAGATGCCACCATTGCTCCTATAAAAGCGGCCCAATCTACGTCTGTGTCCATTAAATCCCACAAACCTTCAACAGATTTCTCTGCAGTGTGTCAAAACAGTGGAATAATATTGAACTAAAAATACAAATGCAGGTAGATACACACCTTATATTCAATTTATTTATAAATTATTTTGATAATACACAACAACTTGGGGTCCATTTTCAACTCAGAAGTGTGTAAAGGGCTTTAAAATAACCTCTCATGGGTTTACCTGCTCTTTTTGTGACAAAAATAAGAGCTGCCAGATCTGAGGAGCTGGTGCAGCTGACACTGACTGGAGTGATTTCAGTATATGCATAAGCAAGGGAAGTGGCTAAGTGTCATACATTGTACCTCTGCCACCCCAGAGCAGTAAGCTGTCTGAAAATTTAGGACACCACTATGATGGGGCTGTGAAGGTCTCAAGGAGGTTGTACTGCACATGACTCACCATGGCTCAGTAACTCCCAATTGTTTGCAAGGAGCTGGGAGGGACGGATGGGAGATTGTATTTTAAAATGCAAGGCTCATATAGAACGCTGAGACTCTCATAACACTGGTAATTCCCAATGCCGTTGTAAAGCCTTTCTGGAGGACATCCTTTCCACTTAGCTTGTCTGTTAATAGCTTGGGGAAGACAGACTCAGGATCTGCTACCTTGTTTCTCACACAATATCTCGGGTAGCGATCCTAAGTCCAGACACAACATTTGGGCTGCTGTTTTTAGTGGTGACAGCTGGAGTGAATGCCTAGTGCCTTACTGATTGGTGCTGCAAATGTGCCAGCCTGTGTGCACATGGGGAGGAAATTAACCATGGTCTGTTTGGAAAGGACATTCAGTTCTGGGGAAGCCATAGGGTATGCTTCCTGAGCCTGATGCTTCCACATCTCAAAACCACAAAGAGCATGCAGCCTGCTCACTGCATGTGGACAGCCACATGGAAAAACTGCAAATTACTTCAGTAAGTAACCTCTTCACAGCTAAAGACTATGCAGAGTCAACTTGCTTTGTTAGGTGGGTAAAGCGGTATCATTTTCCAAAAAGGCTTGACATTTTCCCCTCATTATTTGCATACTTTTACTAACATCACAGACCAGCAGCCTCCATATTCCTCCTCCCACCTTGACATATGTCTAACAATGGATAAAATCACAAAAAGTGATAGACAACATCACAGATTAGCCACAAAATGGGTGGTTTAGCTGAAAACTATTAAATATATGTTACTGGATCTGTTGTACTGATGTATTTCAGTGAAAAGATGTATGGATGTGAAGAGCAATTTATGCTCTCGTTTGTTGGAGATAGACATCTTGCACAATTAAACAAGGGATGCGTATAAATATGGAGGACATGCAGGCAACCTTAAACTTCAGAATTAAAATCGTCCCTGTAGCCACAGTGTCCTTAACGTTTGATTGCTTCTGCCAGTTATCCTGGACTGTGGACAGCGCTGTTACACAGAGGTTACCCAGAGGTTAGGAGAAAGCCATGCTCCAGGATCTCGGAGTTCATGAGAACCAGAGCAATATTAACAATACCAATAATACTAACACTACTAAACTAATGATATACCCACGCCGTGGGAATCCACGCCACAGGAAAAGGCACTTTTAGCTGGGGAGTTGTTAACTGTCGAGGGCAGAAGGCAGAGGTCAGAGCGGAGGCAGCAGAGAGGGCATCTCTCCTCCCGACACGACATCCCGGACCTGCCCTCCACGATCTCTGGAGACGACCGGGCGGAACGGTCTCGTCCGGAGCCCCGTGGCCGCCCCCGGATGGTGCCGAGCTGCGGCTGCTGATGAGACCCCGGCCTCGCCCGCTGCTACAGTGGGTCCGGGACGCACCGGGGCATCCAGAGCTAAGCGAGCCTGCCGTGGGCAGCCCCGCCGTGCCCCACCCTTCCGCACCGCCCGGCGGGCGGCCCCGGTCCTGCCCCCGCCCCAGCGGGCAGGAGGCTCGCCAGCGGGCGGCGGGGCCGGTTCGGGTGCCGAGGCCGCGGCGCGGGTGATCCGCGAGAGGCATCTAAAAAAATCGTTTCCTTCCGGAGCGGCGGCGGCGGCCGCCACTTCTCCGGCGCTGCTGGGGCGCCAGCGGCGCTCTCCGGGGTGAGGCGCTCGGCAGCCACGGAGGAAGGCGGCGGGCGCAGCGCGGGGGCCGGGGCGGAGGAGGCTGAGCGGTGGGAGGGGCAGGGAGGGACCAGCCGCGGCGGGGACAAGGTGCCAGCGGAGCGGAGGCGCCGCCGCTTTCGCTCCGCCGCCCTCCCGCCCGCAGAAGTTTGACTCGGGAGCAGCGCAGCCGCCCGGGGCCGCCGCGGCGGGGCAGGGACCCGCGGTGGGAGACGCCGCGCTTGAGGCCGCCGCGGGACGGGGGTCGCCTCCAGCGGGACGCCGGCGGCGGTAGCGCTGCCCCGGGAGCCGCCCCTCCCGCGACATGGCAGCGCGATCCCGGAGACCCTGGCTGAGCGTGGTGCTGGGGCTGGTGCTGGGTTTCACCGCCGCCTCCTGGCTCATCGCCCCTAGAGTGGCCGAGCTCAGCGAGAAGAAGCGGCGCGGCGCCAGCCTCTGCTCCTACCACGGCCGCGCGGCGGGGCCGGGGGCGGCCCGGGGCGCAGCGGCGGCGGGCGGGCAGCAGGCGCCGCCGGGGGCAGCGGCGGTGCTGGGCGGCACGAGTTTCAGGAGCAGCCCCTGGGAGCTGCCGCCGCCGGCGGCGGCGGAGGGCACGGTCTCCAGCCCCGCTGCCGGCGGGGAAGGGGAGCCGGAGGAGGAGGACGAAGGCGGCGAGAAGCGGAGCGGCCGGCCTGGCGGCAGCCACAACGGGAGCGGGGACTGGGGGGGCGCCCAGGGCTGCACCAAGCCCCGCAACTTTCTCTATGTGGGGGTGATGACGGCCCAGAAGTACCTGGGCAGTCGGGCGGTGGCGGCGCAGCGGACGTGGGCGCCCTCGGTGCCCGGCCGCGTGGAGTTCTTCTCCAGCCAGGGCTCCGCCGCGCCCCCCGGGATGCCCCCGCTGCCCGTCGTTGCCCTGCCGGGAGTGGACGACTCTTACCCGCCTCAAAAGAAGTCCTTCATGATGATCAAGTACATGCACGACCACTACCTGGACAAGTACGAATGGTTCATGCGGGCGGACGACGACGTCTACATAAAAGGTGACCGGGGCGCATCCCGCCGGCGGGAAGCAGGGAGGAAGGGGAGCGGTGTCTGGGAGCCCGTCGGAGTCCCCCCGTGGGTCGGTTCCCGCCTGGGGCGAGGAGAGCATGGGGCGCCTCGACCTGCCACCGCCCCGCCGGCATTTGCTTCCAGCCCCAGTGTACGGGGTACGGGGAGCCGCCCCATCCCTGAGGGAACCCCGGCGTGCCCGGGCCGGGCCGTCTCTGCGGAGGCCGCGACTCGCTGGAGAGCCAAAACTGCGGGTTGGACCGCGCCGGGCTCGGTGAGCGGTCCTTTGGATGGGCGTGTGGTGCCGGTTGTGCCGTCCCCGCCCTCGCTTCCCTGGCGATCCTGCGGACGAGCCTCCGCCGTGGTCCGGCGGAGAGGGTCTGGTCCGACTGGGCGCGGCTGGCTGCGGGGCGCTGCAGGACTCACGACCGGACCGCGGAGTGTCTGGCGGTCGTGCCGCGCCCGGCCCCCCGCTGGAGTCGGTGCGGGACTCCTGGGGAGCGCTGCTGTCGCCAGTAGCAGCTCCCCGCCTGCCTCGGCGCTGGGCTGGGCGAGCGCAGCCGCCGCGGGCTCCAAGTGAAGCTGCTGTTCAGTGCAGCTAGCAGCTCCGGGGAGCACCAGCCCTGCTCCCGTGCGAGTTTCACAGCACCGTTAGGACGTGATATTCTGCAGCCTTCTGCCTTTTGGTCTGCGCTTGAGGCTAGCCTTGTTTGTACCGTGTCCCGCGCTTAGGAAAGGCAAGGTGAAGTTGAAAGCATAAGCCCAGGTTGTGAGATTGGTTGCTTACCCTGTTGTAAGTTCATTGGTGGTGGCTGTACCCTTCTCTGTTTGTCACTTAATTTTGAATCGTTTAATAGGCTTCCTGCTCATCAGCTGTCATTCACCTGTCAAATATTTGCAGACTTACAGATGTGTATGTGTATATACATTCAGTTGCAGGCTAAAGTTGTGTTTTCTTTGAGCTCATTTCGGTGGTGTACTGAACCTGTCTTTAATTGATTACATGGTTCCAAATTAAACCTATCCAGAAACTTTTAATTTCAAATACATGTTAAAGTTTCCTAAAATAACTAGCTAAGTGATGATAAACGTTGTAGCACTGGAACTATTTGAAACTAGCAAAAGTTTTACTTTCTTTCCAAGAATTAGTGTGTAATCAAACCTGGTTTTCCTACTTAATTTATGTTGGCCCTGGTATTTTCTAAAATTATTCTATTAAATCTTACCTGGTATTTCCCATCCACTCCCTTTCCTCTCCAGCCTGGAACTATAGTGTCCAAATTGTCCAACTTTAGGGACTTCTATACTAGCAAGTGCTTTCCATCTGCTTGTTTGAACAGAACAAGTTCACTGTCAAAAATTAAGTTCTGACCATATTCCAGCTTGTGGCTGGATGGAAAATGTCATTGTAATGTTAATTTTAAAAAACTTGTTAACTTGTCCAAGGATGTTTTCTGTGAGGTCTGGGATATTGCTCTGGAAGCCATTTCCTCTGACACAGGTACCTGTTATATTTTTATAAATCTTTGAAGTACAGGAAAAGAGATGGCTGGCAGAGTAGTCAGACAAATAACAGTAAATCTTGTCTTTTCTTTTTCAGGTGAAAAATTAGAGGAGTTTCTTCGCTCACTGAACAGCAGTAAACCTCTGTATTTGGGGCAGACTGGTCTGGGTAATATTGAAGAACTCGGAAAACTTGGGCTGGAGCCTGGAGAAAATTTCTGCATGGGAGGGCCAGGAATGATCTTCAGCCGGGAAGTTCTCCGGAGGATGGTGCCACATATAGGTGAATGCCTTCGAGAAATGTACACCACTCATGAGGATGTGGAAGTGGGCAGGTGTGTCCGGAGGTTTGGAGGAACTCAGTGCGTTTGGTCCTATGAGGTAAGTGACAGTATAAATTGCAGTGTGCTATTTGTTTACAGAGTTTTTCATCTTGCAAGGTAAGTAGCTGTATCTGCAATCTTTTTCCACGATAATTATTTTCCAGTGCTTACGTCAGGATGTGAACTGCAGACTGTAAGGAAAAAAGAGAGGAAAACATTCACGGCATATTGCTGTAATCATATTTATTTCTTCTTGTGTCTTACGGTTTTCATTGGTGACAATTTACTGCAGCCATGTTGTAAGTGTTGCTATGCTGTAAGTTGCAAGGGCATTACCTAGAGGGTTTCAAAACAATCCTTGACAGGAAGCTGTTGCATTTGATATATGTGCTGTTCAGGACAGATTGTTTTAAGCAGATCTTTTCGAGTTTAGATAAGCATGAAGCATATCCGTTTGCTCTGCATCTCAGTCTCTTAAAATACATTGTAGCATTTGAAGAATGGTCTGTATTTTCTTAATTACTCAGATGTATCTTACTCAAGTTTGTTATTTGCAAAAGCAGAAATAGGTGTTGTTTGGCTGGGTTTGTCTTTATTTTTTTGTACAGAAGTGAAATTTGTTACACTGCCTTTCTATGATACAACTTTAATAGTGTTTTTCTTAGCATAGAACAGTGTTAAAATGGATTAAGAATACACGCAGTGTAATAAATTTTCCTATGCCAAAGTAATTTTAGGAACAAATTACTTGATTCACCAGCAGCATTTTCTACCATGATGAGGGTCTGTTGCAGTACCCAAAAAGTTTATCAACAGTTCCATAATTAAAATTCAAGCTGGTTTCTCTAGAATTATGCTTATTTGCAAGACTATCTTCACAGATAAAAATAGGCTGAGCATACAACTACAAGAAAGGGTAAAGGGTGAAACCTAATATGATAAATATTATTTCACTTATTTGATATCAATATGTGCTTGCTCTTGTGACACTCCCTCATTAATCAGGAAAAATCCATTTAAATGGGCCACAGAAAGAGGCTATGTGGTATTTAGTGTCTGAAAGTCAGAAAAAAACAATTGTGTAATAGCATTTTTCTGAATGGCCCAGGAAAAGGTGACCATTTATAAATGTTTTTGGTAGGTTACAGTGTATGTAAACAGGTGAACAAAAGAAAATGTGGCATGCTTGCTACTAATTAGGTAGAAATCTTATAGGGGCAAATCAGCTTCACAATAGAAAGATGCTTTTCGAGCCTATTTCATTATGTGTTGTAAATGCTACTATGAAATAATATACCTGTGGCTCTGGCAGAGAAGAGAAGGCACTTATGGTGTTGATGGAAATCTGTGTAGAACTATATAGGACTGGTGGTTCCTGATCAGACAGGAAATTGCATGGTACATCTGCAGCCTAATCCTGCACTCTGATGTGCTTGGGCTGTGTCTGTACAAAGCTATTTTCCTGCCCTTATGGGCATGTGATGCTCGCTGATCTATATCAGGTGGCGGCATTAAGATTCTGCCTTGAGAGTTGTATCACAGAAGGGGTTTTGGTTTTGTTTTTATGGCTTGACTTGGGAAGAAATCTGTGGAAGAAAGCTGATAATATTGTCACCATGGTTATAATTTAGTTTGATGTTGAATGTCAGGAAATGTTGGCTCCAAGCACTGATCTTAAGAGGGATGGAACAAAAAAAATACAGTTTTGGAGACTGGTTTATGTGACTGCCCAGAAGCTCAGCTTTTCGTGGTAGGATTGAGACCTGAAAACAAACTTTTTGAACAAACCTCATGCTTGTATGAGATCTGGAATAGAGTGACACCAGTCTTGGTTGTCAGTTGCTCTTGAAGGACCTAGGTCTATGTAATAGAGAATAGAAGAAAAAATGTGTTGGGCATTGCAATAGTCCCTACTACTTTCTGACCAGTATTTCTGTCTGATTCTGAAGAATCTGTTGCCAGTGCAGAAGCTGCTTGAGAAAATGCAGATGATTAAGACAAAGCTGCTTAGGATGTTATCCCAGCATTAAACCTATTTAGATGGGAAGGAGTGAAATGAGGTGCCTGGAAAGAGAAGCTGCATTTGTGCTTTGGCATGGTTTGTGCTGTACAACAGTATGATGCTCCACCTGAGCAGATCTGTGTGTTGAAGATTGCTAGATTATTTGGTAAAAAGAGTGATATTTTTCCCTGGGGCACCGAAACTGTTTCTGTGTGCTTTTTCATTCCTGTGTTATATCAGAAACGCTCTCTATGTGCTGGAAGGGGAATAATCTGTCAGATACATGTGCACAAAATCTAAGCTTGGGGCCAGGGCTTCCTGTATAGCCAGTTGCACTTTCATCCTCTTGTTCTATGTAAGTGATAAACTGAGTCCTGTTGAACTGCAAGATTATTATGAACTTAGTTGATTTTAGTAAGATAAATAATTTGTATTTTGTATGTATTTGTGAAGACAAATGTAGGCTGGAAACAGTTACATTAAAATTCATGGGAGCTTTTTAGCTCCAGAAGAGTTGAATCACTGTTGCCTCATTTTTTACTAGATTTCTTTTATAAGAACTGGACCAGAAAGTCAAAGAGTTGCTGAGAAAACCTGAAATGCTTGATCTTTGCTGGGTGGCTTAGCTGGTGTAGTTGATTGGCTGCCTGTCAGAGTTTGTTCTGCTGCTACTTAGGGCTAGCCAGAAGCATACGGTAGCTAATATGTATAATATGCCTGCTGACAAGAAGAGTGTAACAATTTTTGGGTGGTTTTTTTTTGGTTTTTTTTTTTTTTTTTTTTTTTTTTTAATTTTACTCTTTGTTGTAAGAATGACTAAAAAAAGAAAATGTTTGGGGCCTGCAGCAAGCCGCTCTTATGTTTTCAGCTTTCTAGAGTTAAATTCTAATTCTGCCAGATTTGAAGCCAGGTCTAAAGATTGGGACTCCCACGTACCAAGTGACTCACGACTGAGGTGATGAGCTTCTCTCTGTGTCTGCTGATGGGGCTCCTACACTCTAAATAAAGAATTAGTCACTAGATTGCTGAGAGAGGGAATCTAATGACACTGGTTTTAGGATTTTTGTGAAAAATGGAGGACAGAAAGAGGAGGACACTCGAGTTAGCGTCTGTTTTTGGTTGCTGCTCTGTTCTGCTGGGCTTGGGCAGCCCCTTAGCGGGCTGAAACAGGGGAGAATCCACTTTGTTGAGCATGAACATCAGTAGAAAAAGAGTTGGTCATAGACAGGAATAAAGGACTAGCTAAGTGTTGAACTGCTATCTTGACAGCAGCTTAGATTCAAATTTACTGAAAGCAACAGCTGAACTGTAGCCTAAATCTAGTCCATTTTCTTGCTTCATGAGAAGGTATCTGCTAGAAGTGTATTTTGGATGGATCATTTTCTTTCTACAGAAGATCCACTCTTGTTCTGGTATATTTTTTCAATTATGTTTTAATTTCACCTTGGTTTTGATGATGCTGTAATGATTGAGGCATAATAAACCTGAAAATTTGTCCAAAGTATCTCTGTAAAAAGTCTGTTCATTTTTGTAAGGTCATAGCATCTTCTGCTTCCCCAAATCAGGCCTTTTGATTTGTTTTCAGAATCTATATTTCAAGCTAGTCACTCTCTTCCACTAATTTTGAAGCTTTCAAATGTTTTTATTTTAAAGGAATGAAGAAATTAGCTTGATTTTAGTAAGTCATATGTTTTCTATTATTTTAAAACAAAAAAATAGCTAAAAAGCTAAGATGCTGTGTACTTCCTTGTTTTGCTGTTTAATAGGGATTTGAGTATAGAGGACAATTTGAAATAAAGGTCTGATTGCTTTATCTCTCTTCCCTTACCCCTTTCTTTCCCTCCCGCCCCACCTTTAAAAAATATATTTTGGGTTTCAGAAAACCATTTTGTAATTTATAACCTGAGATTTGAACAGATCAAATAGTGTATTTCCATAAAATGACTAAAAGAAATGCTGTGTATGAGATAAGTGGCTAGAACAACTGAAGAAGCCTTTGTCAGGGTGTAAATACTATCAGAGAATGTGTTTTTTTAGAAAATAAAAAATGTCAAATGGAGCATAAAAATTGTCTAGAGACAATTCATTGATGTATTTGTAACATATATTCAAATGCTTGCAAAGCTTTTCTTTTTGTGGCCTTTTCTGCCTTTCTATGGATGAAAATCATATAGTGTCTTAAGGTAGAAGAGACTCATAAGGATTATCTTGCTATGTTCACTTTAGAGTTAAAAACTACAGTCCTCCAAAGCATCCCATACAGTAGTGTTCCTTTGATATTGTGTAGGTTGAAAGAAAATATGATACTTTGTATATACAAGTAGTCCTCATAAATGATGTATCTGTTTTTCCCATTGTTTTTTTCTCCTTCATTTCCTAAGTTCAAGGACAACCATAGAATACAGTCTCATTACTGCAACATTCTTTTAGCAAAAAAGCTCTCTGTTATCCTATTGTTGTTGATTCCCAGTAGTTACAGTAAATATTTCAGTAAATGTCGTGGGAAAATGCCTCTTTGGATCAAGCTGTGTACTCAGAAACTTTTCCTTTACAGTGCATTGGTATTTTGACTGTCTCTGGTGGTACTAGAACTTTGTAAACCATTTTATGTCTCTTCTTCCAAAAATACTTAAATTTTCTGTTTTAGTTTAAGACTTCCTTCCTGTTGTATTTTAATCTGTCATTTGAGGCTTTATCTCTCTCTTTGGTGAAGATCAGTACTAAGCTTTGAGTTCAACCCTGCACCAAACAGAAGCATGAGAGGCACGGGTGCCTTTGATGAAAGGATGGTATTTTGCTCATTTTGGATACTGAAATGATCAGTCTTGAAGCAGCAGTGCTCTACTCCCAGTTAAGTTGTTGAATTCAGACAGTGACATTAGGTAGTTACATAAATGCAGCCAATACTTAAGGAAAATGTCAGTGATCCTAGGATAAAAGTGCATAGAAGAGTAGTAGACAGCCTGCAGTAGGGCTGTCTAAGTGTATATGAAGAGAAATCAGATGATCCCAGAGGCCTTAGAACTTCTTGCATAAAGGGACATTTTCTGATACAGGATTGCTTGTGTGCTGCCTTAAGTCTTTGTTACCAACATCTACCTGATTACTGACGTTAACTGTACATATCAAATTTCTTTACTTTAAGTGATTCTCACCCATTTAGAAAAATCATACTATTGTAGTATAGTGTTTCTGTGTGTCCATGATACCAATAACTGTAAATCCTTAAATGCATATCCTGTTGCTTTAACCATGGTGCCAAGTTGGGTCATTACTCTTGCTCTGTGTGCCTCTGCCTGGTCCTCACTTGAGCTGCCAGCCCTGACTGTGCTGTGCAGATTTCCTGCCTTTTTTTTTTTCCTATGTCTTTCTACATAACGTCCTGTCATTCATTTGCTCTTTTATGTGGGTAATTTAGGGAGGGCCTGAGGGCCCTGCCTCCCTTGTCTTCATGAATCCTGGGGATTCCTTGTCTTCTAAGCTCTTCTTGATCCTGTCGTGATCAGCTTGGCAGGGAAGTTGAGGAAAATCACGGTAAGAAGGCAGAGTAATTCCTGGTACTTGCATGTTTCTGAGTGATAGGTGTTTCCTCATGTGGCTCAGCGCAGCAGCAAGAGCTGGAGATGTCTTTTCTGGCATCCTTATTGTGGTGGATAGCATTCCCATAGTTACCATGGAGATGTGCAGAAGAACACAAAAACCTGTGGCTGTGGTCCACTGTATGAGGGCATCTGATACATGGAGCCAAGAATTAGGAGGGCCATTTCTCACCTGGTTGAGTGCTAAGGTCTCTTACATTTCTGTCTTGGTTTCAGGTTTAGTGTCCTGTGTTTTCTGCCCTGCCCCAAGAGGAAATATTACTTGTGTCATTTTGGAGTTTTACAGCTGTGTAATTGTGACACTTGGTGCTGAGTTACCAAGCTGCTGAAAGACTCTGGGACATATTTTCATGTCCCTGGTATGAAGAATGCATGGCTACACCTTCCTTCCAATGTGTTTTTATCTAACAGCAGCCCTTTGTTTGGAGGACTGAGTGGCTAGCTAACCATTTTCGAGTCAGTTGCAAATGTTTGAATATTCTTAAAGCAAGTATTTAAAAGTTTTTCCTCTAAGAGTAAGTTCTTGTTTGACTTACTAAAGGATCCCACAGACAAGAAGAAAAAAAGTTCCTAAACTATTAGAAATGTGCATTTAGTTCTGCATATGGGTATCCTGACCCGTGTCTCAGTGTCTCTGAATGTTTAAAGCTAACCATGTTGGGTTTTTTCCATCAAGTTTGCTGTAATTTTGTTGGAAGTATTTTCTCAAGACTTTTGTGATATTGTATATATCTGGATGGTACTTCCACAGATGTCTACTGCAGAAGTCTAGGTGTTCAAATGTTTGAAAGAGTGTTTGTCATGAGCTGATGCAATCGTGGCACAACTGTTGTAGACATATCTCATTTAAACTCATCAGATCATCAGTCTTTACAGTGCCCTATTACTGTACATGGAATAAGCTTGATTTTTAGAATGAGAATAACAGATGAATAACTGCATTAGTGCCAACTTTTAAGTGAATTTGTGAAGCAAAGCAGGATGAAACACTTATGTTTACTTTTTTTTCGTGAAAGTTTTCTGCTTTATCTTAAAATCAAGTAAACCTAATCATACAGAAAGCATTTGTTTCTATAGATATTTCCAGAATTACCTATGCTTTCAAAGTTTTCTCTTTCCTACAAGTTCTAAAATTAACTGTATTTTATATGTTCAGATCTGATTGTGGTAATTGGTCATGCTTTGGCTGATAGTTTTTTTAAACTGTCCTACTATAGCCTTTCTGAAGATTAATTTTAGTTGAAATGGAATAGTAGAGAGTTACTGAAAGTGTGTTTAGTTTTCTCAGACACAGACAGTCCACAAGTTGTCTCCTCCTGCTCCCTCCTGACCCCCAGTGTAGATGGGTTTTGTTACTTGTTCTGGACTATTTGTGTCTCTTCTCAACCCAACTCAGAAAAACCTCACAGAGATAATTTTTTCCTTAATTTGACTTTCCAGCTTCACATCTTTTGAGAACAAAAGACATATTTCTACTTAAATAGAAAATGCTCGCAAAAGAGAGAGGCTGGAAGTTGTAAACTGAGGGAGTTACAAAAATTATTTGAAATAAAAACATATTAAATATACTCTTGAAACCTAATGGAATGCTGCAGTAGGATATGTCTTTTTTTAGAAAAATAAGCTTTCTAGCTACTCTTCCAGTTTGTATTTTTCTTGGGAGTCTTCTTCAGGGACAGCTAGGCATAAAATGTAGATGGATCATTTGAAGTCTTCCTGCTTTATTTTATGGTTCTCATTACCAAAGCGCTTGCCAGCTCTTTTCAGTTCTTATGTGAGAAGGCATATATTAACTCATCATCCGCATATGCTGCTGTACCATATTCTCTGCAATATATTTTTATTTAGTTACTTCATTGCATGGAATAACACAAAATAGTTGAAGTAACTCATGTATTAAAATTGTAGCAAGAATTGCCAGCTTTGAGGAGTTTATTCCATCAGGCTAGTGCTGGGTATTGATTTAAGCTCAAGATGAGTGCCAGGTTGGTCACTTTTTAGTACATGTTTGGAGCTGGGGAGCAAATAAATGTGTAGTTCCACCCTTGCTGCAATATTTTTAGCTTCTGGGTATTACTCTAAGCAAAGATTTTTGGCATGCCTGTAAGAAATCTTTTAAAGCACTCATATACTTTTGAAAATAAAGAACATCTTGAACTAGAGGTATAATTTTAGGAAATTCTGGAGGAGGATAAGCAGCCTGGTAGCTAATACAGGCTTCTTGAATGCTGTTTTATGTATGATTTAGTCTTAAAATGAACCTAGGAAGGGAGTTAGCTTTTTTTTTTTTTTAATGTAGTGGTGTTGAGTTACATTTCCATTATCTTTTATGTAGTACTCTTGAGATACACTTTCAACACATTGGTTGAAGTTTTACCTTTAGTAAGATGAACATTTAAAAATATTTTAAGACGCTTAAAATAAGTCTTCTGTAGTATGTTGGTTTAACCATACAGCTGAATACTGAAAGCTGAAACCTGAAGTTCTGACTGGACAGATTGTCTGTTTAGTTTTCATTTTTGGTTTGTGCTATTTTATTTAAAAACTTGAAACTGTTCATTTTAATAAGTTTAAAATAGGATGCTAGGCTTCTTGTTTGGTTGGTTTGGGGTTTTTTTTTGTGTGTATGTGCTTGTTACTTTGAAGGACTTTATGCTTTCAGGAGTGCTTTCAAGTGCTCTGCCATGCTTTTAAAACACTTGAGTCCCTAAACTGTTTTGCTTTTGGTGTTTTTTATTTTTTTCTTTAATTATTATTATTTTTTACAAACATTTCAGGGGCAAGTTAACGTCCGAAGGACAAAAATTTGATTACCAGGGACACTACTTCTTTTGACTCTGCATTTGCTGGTATAAGAGAAGTGCTTGTTCATGGGGTCCTTTTTGAGTGCAGCATCTGTGAATGATCTCCTCATGGTGTACAAACAAATGCATTGAAGAAATGCAGCATTTCTTTAGCAGTATATGTGGCTGCAATGCAGTGGAAATATATGTGGGCTTTGCTGCTACATGAGGCGGACACTGTAACTCTGCATGCACAGAAATGTGCATGTTTGCATACGCATGTTTAAAGCTTGTGCCTAGATGATAACCAAGCCTCCAAGAGCATCAAAGTCCTTTGGAGAATAAGCTGGGCTTCCAAGTAGTTACTGCAGTCCTTCTACTGTAAAGCTAAAGAATTTAGCTTTCAGTTTGTTTTAAATTTATCTTTCCAGTTACATCTGTGTCCTTCTGTTCTGTGTTTATATATATATGTATTTGCCTTCAATTTAACATAGCTTTTTTCAGCCTTCCTTGAAAACTTTTTCTTTACTGCACAGACTGTAGTACACCTATTATCATAATGACTTTTCATCATGAAAAGGCCCATCTTATGGACCAGCTCTTATCCTACTAGAATTGCACAAGTTCCTATTGTTGATCATGACAAAACACAATGGCATTTTATGCCATTTTTTATCAGTTTGGAGAAAAATTTTCTGAAGTGCGGTTGAGTTCTGGAAGTCAGGGAATTTAGGTACAAAAAACATAGCTGATGACTAAGCTTTTAGGGAAGTGTCTAACTTATCAAATCAAACAGGTTTTTTAATGTGCTTTTGATATATTTGTTGTTTTTAGATAATCTGTTAGGTATGAATCTGGCCTGCAAGATGGAATGAAAGCAGATGCTAGTATTCTGCATTCTTTTCTTCGGTGCTATATTTTTGTGGTTTCTTTTTTCTTCATTTGGTACGGGGGAAAACTGCACCTAACTGAGCGTAGTTAACTACCATGGAAAATATGGTCAAACAGTACAAAATAATTTTGAAAAATATAGTACTGAGGGGTCCAAGAGGGACATGTAAATGTATATGCATTTCTTTTGTGGGATTTAATGCTTAAGGCTTGCTTAGAGTTATGGAGTGTGTCTGTTACATCCTTGCAGAAAATGATTGTTGTTTATACTTTCAAGAAAGAATTCTGTACCAAAACTATGCATTGCTCCATCCTTGCCATAGGAAGCTGGTGCTCATGTCCCCTCTTCCAAATCTGTTACCCTTAGTTTTTAGTCCAAGAATAAATGTCCTTAAATTCCTAGCCATGCTGTGGTGCTGACATGTATGCTTGAAAGTTGCAACTCTATCGTGGGAGTGGGATTTAAAAGACATGCAGTCTATATGGGGCAGAGAGCCTTGACTGAGCTAAGATTCTTTTTGCAGTAGGCTTAACTTGCCCCACCTGACTTCCTAACTCATGGCTGGAAAAATGTTTTGAGCAGCAGTGGCTTTATTATTTTAGCTGTACTCCTCCTAGAAAAACTGACTACCCATGTCTTGGATGGGTGGACTTTTTAATGGGTAAAATACTGGATGGCTGGGCCCAGACCATTGTGGTGAATGGAGGTAAATCCACTTGGTGGCTGCTAGCTCTGCTTACCTGGGCCTGATTTTGGTCCCAGTCCTATTTAACATCTTTATGGATGATCTGGACATGGGGATTGAGGGCACCCTCAGTAAATTTGTAGACAGTGCATTTCCTGGGTGAGAGTGTTGATCCTTTCGTGGGTAGGAAGGCTCTACAGAGACCTGGGCAGACTCAGTCAGTGGATCAAGGACTGCTCCATGAGGCTTAATAAGGCAAAGTGCTGCCCTTTAGTCTCAGCGAACCCCTGCTGCACTACAGGCTGGGGGAGAATTGGCTTAAGAGCTCTGGGCAAAAAGGGGCCTGGGGGCCCCTTTGTTGAGAGCCAGCTCAGTGTGAGCCACTGTGTGCCCCGGTGGCCAAGAAGGCCAGCGGCACCTTGGCCTGAACCAAGAGCAGCGTGGCCAGCAGGACAAGGGTGTGATCATCCTCCTGTGCTTGGTGTTGCTGAGGCCACACCTTGAGTCCAGTTTTGGCCCCTCTGACACCTCCAAGACATTGAGGTGCTGGAGCTTGTCCAGTGAAAGTCAGCAAGGCTCATGGAGGGACTATCAAACATGTCTTATGAGGAATGGCTGAGGTAGCTGGGTTTGTTTAGTCACGAGAAGAGCAGGCTCAGGGGCAACTGTGTCATTCTCTGCATCTCCCTGAAGGAAGGCTGTAGTGAGGTGGGGGTTGGTCACTTCTACTGTCCCTGCCGTGGTAGGACCAGAGGAAATGGCCTTCAGCTGAGACAGGAGAATCAGATTAGATATTAGAAAAAAGTTATCGGTGTTAAGGTGTTCAGGCATTGAAATAGATTTTCCTGGGAGGTGATGCAGTTGCTGTCTCTGGAGTTGTTTAAGAGGCATCTGAATCTGATGCTGAGTGATGGGGTTTATGGGTTACAATAGTAGTGATGGATGGATGATTGGACTTGTTCTTGTAGGTCTCTTCCAACCTTCAAAATTCTATGATTGTGTGAATGCTCAAAGCAGAAGAGGGGAAATACTGGAAGGAGGTGAGTTAAAGACTGACTTGCTTTTGAGTTTGGCAAGTTAGAAAACAGCTATTATGAATCAGCTGCTTGTGGCTGGGTTTCATCCACACAAATAGGACTTCTTTCATGAGTTTTTGCCTCATGAAATAGGACATGGTGTTGAAGTTCTCTCTGTGTCTGTAGATGTGTGTATATACATATGTGTGTGTAGAGGTATTTAATTCTAATTTTAAGTATAACACAGCTAAGGCAAGTTGCATTTAAGTTGGCATTTGCCTTTTTACGCTACTTTGGAGAGAGAATAATGATATAAAGACCATTAAATACTTGTCAATTTGTTACTAACTTTTTCTGGAGAGTGTTTGTTACTATAGCAATTGTTACACCTACAACTGGCTGATAATGTAGGCCCCTCGTACCCATGTGAGAATCCAGCATTAGAATGTTGTTTTGTTTCTGTTAAATATGCCAGTGATTTTCTATAGTATTCACTCACTGTCTGTGTATTGATAGTGTACTGAGTGATGTGAAGGCACTTAACCATCCACATTGATCAGAATAGGATTTCCATTAGCTATGTATAGTGTTGATAAAATGCTGATAAAATTTCCTGAGTTCAGAAGGCAAAAAATCTAACTGAGTGCTTCAGAACAATCATGTTAAAATATGTTCCTGAGTGTAGGAGCAGTCAAATTTTTCATAGTTCTGAATGCTGATGGTACCTTCTTTTTTATACAGAAATGTGCTTCAGAAGTAGCAGGGTAAGTCCGGAACTGGAGGAACTTCCGGCTCATCTCAGTTTAAAAGAATTTGCTGTTTCTTATTGGAATGTTTAGTTTAGTACTAAACTCATAACATTAGTTAAAAACTTCTTTGTTAATTTTTCATTGCTAAACGTTGTTTGGGGACCTAATGCTTTCCTTGGAAATGGCCTCCAAAAAGATTTTTTTGAGGGTACTATCATAAATCCGTGATGTGGCCAACAAAAACAAACAAGCTGATGTTTTTACTAGTTTTAATAGCCATGTTACCTTCTGCTTAGGTACACTCTGTATTCTTTCTAACTTGAAATAAAGAAAAGTGATGCCCTGAGTTGGGGGGAGGAAGGGATTTGTTCTTTCCTTGTTGAGTTTTATTTAGTTATTTCTGTTTGACTTTAATTATATTAGTAAGTTTGGTCCAACCATCTCTGCAGAATAGATACTAGCCTATACAAATGAGGTAACTTTTTGCTCTTGTCATATCCATAATGACCATGTGGATAGGTAACAAAAATAGTTGCTGGGTTAAGTATTTCAGTTATATGGGAAAATAAGCTGTAGTGAGCACTATAAAATGGAATTGTAAAGAGTTACTCTGTTTTTATAAGCAGTTCAAAGAATTTTTGTAATGTTTTGTGGCATAATTGTTGCTTTTTGTGCACTGGGGAAAAATACATAATAATGAGAGATGTTAATTAGAATTTTTGGCATCTGTTAATCAATACAGAAAATAAACCGGCAATGTTCTTGTATTTAACAAGTTGAAATTTCCATTCATTCACAGACTCTGAGGAAGCATACCTTCCACACATCCCACCATTAGTTTATTATAAACACATTGAGCTCTGTCTAAAATAATAGGATTTTCCATTTTACTTGTCCTATTCCGCTAGAATATTGTTGTGTAAATGCAGTTTCCTCAATAAGTAGCACTTTAAACTTATTTGAGGCAAATATGCAGCCTTTTTTCTTATCTGAGCTGTTATTACTTTAAAAAGCTCTTGTTCTTTTCCCTTGTATCTATATTGATAAGGTACTATTGGGCTTTTATTTGGTGAGGTATAAGGATTCACGATTCTCTTGTTCCCTTAATCACCCTTCATTTCATTTGCCTCAGCTTCTCTTTTTATTTATTTATTTTTTCAATGTATGATCAGGATTATGTATGTGTGGGAATTTGTGTGTAACTTCTACTGTGGTGCTCAATGTTCAACCTTGCTACTGTGGCTCTGGATTCCATTTATCATTTTTAAGGCTTTGTCACTCTGTAAATTCATCACCATTTTTGAATTGGTAATTACTGCCAGGTCAGTGTCATCTTTGGCTGTTTTCACCTACTGAACTTCTGACTGGCAGAACATCCTAGTTGTGCTAAAATTTGCTAGTATAGTAGTTGCATTGTTTAATCCTGTTGCTATTGGAAAACTATGCCATCCTGAACATTATGTTGCAGCATCAGCCAAAAAATGGCCTTTTCTTGTGTGAAGGGAATGTTCCTGGCTCCCACTGTGGCCTCCACAGCAAAGGCAGATGTTATGGTAGGATGAGAGGAAATGTACGTTATTGTGTGATCATGTTCCACGTGGAAAATGCAGCCGTTGTGTCCAGTCTGCTTGTACCTCCTGGCAGGCAAATGGTTAGTGAATAAGAAGGGTCTCATTTCACAAAGACCTAAGTCACATTATAGTATTTATTGAGGGCTTTAATTCCAACTAAAAGAAGCAATTCAGTGCATCTTAAAAGGAAGTTTGGTTTTTCGACTTTATGCTCTATCATTTGCTCTTTTCTTTTCTGCTGTTCATATTAGTTAAATGACTCCAAATAGATATGGAGATGATCAGAAACCCCCAAAGGTTTATCTTTGAACACTGGACTTGTTTTTCAAATCTGTTATGACAATCTAAAGCTGAACATCTGTGGAAGACAAACATACAGTAGTTTCCCATTTTGCTCTGTACCCTTCATAGCAAGGACAAATAACAAATAAATACCAGAGTCTGCTGGCAGAGCTGATGTTTCTGGTTAAAGCATATTGACTGTGTAATACACGTCCTTTTGTGCTACAAATTTGTACCTAATTTAGAAAAAGAAAATCCTCTGTGTACTGTTCATCAATGTGTTAATTCATGAACAGTTGAAGTGGAAGATTCCAATTAGTTGTTTTAAGGAAATAAAAGTTGAAGAAGTGTGTATGTATATGTGTGCACACACACACGTGTGTGTATGTAGGTATGTATATATATGTGACAAACACTAGAAGAGTGTGCCACTGCTTTTCAATGTGACAGCTTGAGGCAATTTCCTTGAAATATCTAAAATAATATACAAAATTTTAAAAGAGGTTTTTGGCTAGGTTGGCAGTCATGTTCTTGTGAAAACAAGACTTGCATAAATGCATGGATTTTTTAAGTCTTGATGCATCTTCAGAGCTTATAAACTTGAGTATTAAGTAGTAAATATATGTGTGTTAAATCTTATGTCTGCCTATATTCCTTAGGCAGTTTGGTTCATGTCTGTGTGTTCAGGTTGGCACCAGTCCTGCAACTGATACCAAACAAATGGCTCAGTCATTGCAGTTTAGGAGCAGTCTGCTCCTGCCAGCTCTGGTAGCTTTCTTGGAAGAGATCTCAACTTGTGCAGAACTTAGCTTTTCCTAAGTGAATAAATTAATGCAAATTGTAGACCTAAAACTGCCTTTGGAGTCTGCTTGCAGTGATCCTTGTTACATGATGATACATCCTTTAGTATGAAAAGATATGTTGTGTGCCTTTTTGGCGTTCAAAGAATGAGAAGAGTCATAAAACTCTTGAGGAAGCTCTGAGGGCCCTAAGTATGTGCAGGTGTTAAAGCTACTGCCCATGGAGGGGTTCTGAGCTGAGATGAAATCAGTCCACCTTCTCTCTTTGCTCTGATAAAAATCACTGTCTTTTTATGTCCTTCACTTACAGCTGTAGCAGGGGACCTGTGGCTTGTAGGAGAGATGCAGCCCTTGGATTTGTCATCGTCTGCAGCAGCTTTTTGGCGTTCTGCTTTTGGGTGACACAAAACCATGTGGGAGCAGGAAACTCACCAAAGTGTTTAGTTTAAGAGGAGTCATTTCTCCCCTAAGGAAAGTTTGTCTTCTTTCCTACCTTGCTACATTTGCTCTCTGTATCCATCTCTTTAGCCTACTTTGTGGGAAATCTCTTCAATTTAAAGTTCAATTAAATGTATGTTACATACTGAATATAGTGACTTATTTTCTGGCATAAAATTGCCTCCTTACTCAGAGCTTACATTCCCTTCATCCTCTGTCTCTTTCTGCAGCTTTGCCCTTTGTACCCTGTTGCCACTTGGTCTCATTTGCAATAAAATTTTTGCTCTGACTATTGCCTCTGCTTTTGAAGTAATGTGAAAGCCTATAAAACCATACAAAATTGCTCCGTGTTGCTGTGGGAATGAAACTGTTTCAATAAAAGCTGTGATCTGTCTATGAAAAGAAAAAAATCTTGCTAAAGAAATAGATGTGCAAGGCAAACATATTAAATGAATGATGTGGGCTTTTAATGTTTCCTTCAGTGGTTTGAACACACATAGAAAGGAGAGATGTCATTTTCAGTGCATGAAACATTAATCACTTTCAAAGGTTATTAAGGAAGAAGTATGTTTTTTCTGTAGTTTTTGAGCTTTTTTCCCCCCACCAAGGTCCCAAAAAAGTAGCTTTTAAGTACGTTGCTTGCTTCAGTCAAGAAATATGGACACTTCTCAGCTATATTATCTTCCTCAGATCTTCAGATTTTTAAAATAATATGTATATTTTCTTGAGACTACTACCTCTTCTTCATAGTCTCATAGTTTCCAGAGAAAGTCTTACAATTTTTAAAGAGTTTTTTAGCTTTGTAGGAGGGCAACAACTGGATGGTAATTCTCTGAGGTTGGATGGAGTACTGCTGTGTCAACCTGTAGTGCACTCTATCCTGAAAGGAAAGGATGTGAGACACTAGGTTGTTTTTCCTCACAGTGATGATGGCATTGAAGATGATGCTCTACCTTTTTCCTTCTGTGTTACCCCATAGTGCTGAGCAGCTGAATACTGTTGCCTGAAGTGTTGCTTTGACACCAGACAGATTTTAAGATAAATTCAGTTTTCTTGGGGCTTCCTGTACACCTCTGTCTTGAATATTTTTATTGTTTTTATTATTATTTATCTTCAGTACCTTTTCAGTAGCTAAAGGTCATATAAACTGCTGTGGAACTCATAAGACAACATTTTATATATACCCTCTTTGTTCACTCATAAACCATAGTTCTTCAGCTCTTAAATATTAATGACATGTAATATTCTTTGTTACAAATTTTCGAAGCCTGAACAATGTAATTTTCATGGGACACATCTTCAAGGTTTTCCATAATAAGAGGGCAGTAATAGCTTTTAGAAAGCATTTTTAATGTTTAATAATTTCATACACGTTAATACCATAATGTTCTCCAGATGGGGAAATCATAAAGCAATAAAAATGCTTTCACCCTGGTAATGTGTGTGTCTCTCTGAATGCCTGCAGCCATGTTCTCTGTTCTAAATCTTTCAGATGTAATCAGTTAAATGTGGTTAGTTCTCAAAATCAGTTGGATGGGAGACTTATGGAAGACCTTGGGTAATTGAAAGAAATGATCTTGGCAGTACCTGGTGCATTTCTCACTTTCCTTAATCCACACTTGGGGAATGCCTGCAGACCAGAGTGAAGAATGGAGCTCCTGGGGTACTGCTTGCTGAGGTACTTCCTCTAGAAGAGATACCAATTGTGGTTCTGGCAACTAGCGATCCAAAGAAATCCCATATTAATCTGCCTGGCAATCTTCATTTAACTTTTTTTGTTTTGTGGTCAGCCTACATAAATCTCTTTGAAAATTGTTACAGTATTGCCACACATTATTAACCAGCTCAACAATGTTAATTTTTTTAGCTAGACGGATTCTTGCCCTGTTTGAGAGCTGCCCTGTTTGGACTTCTGCACAAGTGATTAGAAAATATTCCAGTGTTCAAATGGTTTATAATCTTTATTGAGGTGACTTTTTTAAAATGTGTGTGCACTGGAAGTAATTGGCGATATGCAAAGCCAAATTGGTTGTTTGGATTGTGAACTGCTAGTGCATACTGTTGGCTTGGCTGCAGAGTTTCTGTAACAGGATTTTGAAGTGTTTCTGAAATGTAGGTACTGAAAAAAATACATTCTTTAAGAGGGTATATGCTCTCAAGGCCAGGTGCTAGCAAAGCCCTGCAGTGCTGAAGAGTTGGAGGAGCTGGGAGCATCACATGCATGGCTTGGACATCTGCACAATCATCACTGAAGATGGAAGGCAAGATTGAGAGATGTTTTTATTGGGCAGAATGAGGATACCTGAACAGATCCTCTACTGAAAAGTTTTCTATGAGTTCTGAAGAGACAAAAAAGAGAACAACATGCAACAGTCTCACTATTGTGCCCTGTGTAAGGGGGGATGGATGTGACAAATGAGAGAGTGAAAGTGGAGAGAAAGGAAAAAATATGCTCATCTAGGAAGGGATAGAACCAAATATCTCCAGTCTGGGGTAATGTATATAGCCTTGTGATAGGGCCTTGAAGTTGAGGACTTTGAACCAAGTCCTGTTAGAGCTGAGAACAGAGGGAGGCTTTCAGAGGTCATGAATGATTTGTTTCCATCTAAGGAGATACGTTTGGGGCTCTTGCAGGTGAATGAAGAAGGATAAACTGGAAGAACTACTAAATGCTAATAATATCAAAATATAGTGGTAGTGATGATGTGATGTTCTGAGCAAAATTAAAGTTGCACTAGTTAAGACATGATTTATATTAAATGGAAGAAGCCAATGTGCTCTCACTCCTCAAAAGAGCCAATTCATTAAGGGTTCACACTTAATGTAAAAGGCACTTGAATCAACTGCAGTTTTAATAACAAAAAATCCTCTCCTTGAGCAGCCTTAGAAAACTAGATTATTTTTTTTAATGGCTCTCCTGGTTTAGTTTTCTTTATTAATTTTATAATTATTTTTTATTTTTATAGCTTATGTCATAGGCACCCAGATCAACACAAAATTAATAAAAATTTACAAAAAACAATGATTCATACGTGCAAGAGTGAGAGTAAGTTTAAATGTGTGAAGCTATATTTTATAGTGATTTGCTACTATTGCTGTTTTGGTTTTTGTTGTTGGTTTTGCTGGGGCTTTTTTTTTTGTTTGTTTGGGGGGTTTTTTGTTTCCTTTTATTGGGATTTTTTTGTGTTGTTTCTTCCCTCCCAGTTTAATGGTTTAGTGCTGGTGCTCAGGCATCCTTGGTCTGTTCCAATTTCTTGGAACAATAAATCTGCAGCCTTTCACTGTTAACTACACTACAAACAAGTCACATCAGAGTCTGTGCAGTAGGCTGATGATGTTGTTCATCACCTTCACTTTCACAATGTGCGCATGTATCTTGGTTCCTAGTTGAATGCTGGATTGAAACGCCCAATTCTAACACCTGGTTACTTCACGAGCTAAGTCAGACTGTTAGATCTAGGTCTGCTAGGTCTGCACCTGGTTAGGTTACTTTTCTGTAAAAGTTTTGGTATGGGTCCAGTCTAAGCGGGCAGCAGGAGGAAAAAAACATAAAAAGTTGCAGCTTTTGTGACTCCTTATCAACTTACAGTAATCGTTTATAGGTGGAAGTTAGCCCGTGTTAAATACCTGTCAGGCTCATGTTTTCCTTCAGGTGTTGCTTTTCAGGCCCTGGATAAAACTGGACGTCTTCTTCCAATGTCCAAATGCATAGTCCAAGTCAAAAGCACCTCTGTGCAGAGGCTCTGGTACCTACCATTTCAAAAGGCTTTTCAGATCATGGGAAGCAATATGGTGTTTGAAGACAGGATTTTCAAATTTATGGGATTTTTTTCATTCTTTACTTAATGAATGCTTCCCATCTTGCATGAAATATTTTTTGACTTTGGTCAGTCTATTCTCTTCCTATGAAGAAAGTCAATAGAAAAAAAATAAAAGGACTGGAAAATATGAAATATGTTCCTGTTTATTTTGTAGATTTACTGTTTTACCTCCTTGGCAGTCTCATAATCAAATTTTAGTCACCTTTTGATTCTATTTGGTGATTTTTTTGACAGATCTCACTTTTAAACCAGTGTATATGTTATGCTACATACTGTTGTTTCCTACAGACTTTCAGCTGAGATCTGTACTTCATTTCTATTAACAGTTATCTTCAGTAAACTTACTGGAAAGCAGCTCAGTTTTTAATATGCTACATTCTAGAACAAGTTCTGCAAGCGTGAGCTAAAGGTAAAATTCTGGTGCTTGGCAGATGTGGTTTTTGCAGACTATTGTCTGCAACCAAGCAAAGGAAAAGCAAACCTGTTGCAGTGCACGTTTGGCTGCCGGTGATCTCTGACCCGGCTAGCAGCAGAGCAGCTGGAGACGGGCCGGCAACAGCACCCGGAGGGATCTGTGGGGATCACAGGAAAGCCTCTGGTCTCAGGAGCTCGACGATGGTGTGGTCACATGGCACAGCAACAAGGAAACAACGGGTACAGCTGAAGTGCCAAAACTGGAGATATTTGTTAAATTAATAAAAGGGCACAAACAAGGCTGCAAAGCAAAACATAAAGAAGCTGCTTCAGAAGACCCCAAAGAGTGGGGCTGACACACACGCACGTACATATATATATATATATTTATATATATATATATATATATATATATATATATATATAGTCTCTTATAGAATGTTCTAGAAGCCTCTGGCCAATCATGGGCTGTTGATCTGCATGGCCACTCCCAGTTGGTCCCAGGCTCCTTTCCGAGTCCCTTACTCCTCACCATAAGCTTCTTGGATGTCATTAGTTGTGCCTTCTTATTTCTTTAGGCATGATATTGGTTGTCTGTGGTGTGGCTGTGTGCCCACTCTCTGGCCTGTCCTCTCCAGGACAAGCTCCTGCACAAAGACTTCAGAGGAGCTGTTGCTTAGAAGCCTGTAGTTTACAGTCTTACAGGGTTCTTAGTAGTTCAGCTAAAGATGGTAGCTTTAAATAATATGGCAATTGTGTGGTGATTTATCATAATCAATTTTAGTAATTCTTTTTTGCTTACAGTTAATAAAATGTAATTTCTTTTATATGTTTGCTGGACAGATGATGTTCATTTGTCTGTTTTCCATTCCAAAATTTCAAGAGCATTATTATGGAGATAGCAATCCAACATGAAGGCAAATTATTGTCTTATTAGAAAAACCTATAAAGCCAAGTGGAGACATATGAGTTGTGAATGTTCTAATTTTTCCTTACTGTCATAGTCCACAACTCTTCAATTATGCCTGTCATCTATCATGAAAAGCTCTTTGGGAGGAAGTACTGTGAGGAAACTCTCCATCAGCACATATGTTAGTTTTAGGAAGTGTTAGGATACATCATCAGCTGGCTGAGGAATGCAAAGGAAAAGGCAGGAGCCTTCCTTTTGGCAGCCAGAGAGAGGGACCAGAAGGTGTTTTGCCTTTCTAGGTGCAACCAGCCATGACTGGTATGTGGTAGTTTTTCCTCCTTTCAGCCCATATGTGTGCATCCTCCAAGACCCTCCTTAGTGACAGGAGAGTCCTCACAATCTGAGCAGTCCTTCACTTGCTGTAACACAGGAGGAAGATCGTGTGTTTGTTTGTGAAGGATTTGGGGATGACCATGAAACAGAGGCTTTTCTGAATGCATTTTTCCTTATTCTCTGACATTGCAACTCCCAAGCTTTGTCCCATCAAAAAAAAAAAAAAGCAGATATGATTTGCCATACAAATTGTCAGCTCCATAAGTATTAGGGTTGGGTTTTTTTTTGTTCAAAATTATAGTATCTGAATATTTTAAAGTATCTAGGATACATTTAACACAAAGTGGCATTTCTGTCCCTGACTGACTTTCAATAGAATATTTTTACAGATATTCATTGTGCCATTTTGTCACACAAATTTTAGGAGAATCAGGATATTATTTAAGGGCAGGCAGAGCATACATATTTCCCTTTCCTGGGGTTGTTTTGTGTAAATCTGCTTGAGAGGCACAGGAAGAAAAAAGCCCTCACAATTATTTGGTCAATTGTAAATTGTGATTGCACTCTGAGAACTTTTCTGCTTCATGATTACTTTATCAAAACTGATTAATTCAAGGTTTTATTTCCACCTTTTATTTATAGTCTATACTAATGATAACCCCATGTTATCAGCATCCTTCCTCTGGCATGCAAGCCGATGTAATTTAAAAGGTGCAGGATTTCTCTGTCATGCAGTAACAGCTATTTTATTCTGTCCAGGTGCAAAAGAAACACATATGTATATATAATGAACTTGCTACTTATGGAAAAGTACTACTGTGACTGTGTGTAAATACCTATTCTGTCATTTCTTCATCCAACTTTTTGTTCCAAAAATCTTTTCCATAGATTTTATATTTGTCATGAAATTTTATTCTTGCTGAAAAAGTTGTAGTCCAACACTTTCTCCCTGAGATAGTGAGACTCTGTAAAAAAACCTGTATGGATGACAAACAGCACTGACGACTTTGTTACCACATGAGTATTGTCTTGATTTCAGCAGCTTTGCTGATAGACGAGGCTTTACTATGTGGCCATGTGCTACTTTTGCAAAGAGGAATCCTTTTTTATTAAAAGCTAAACCATAATATACTTTATTCAAAGATAAGCAACGTGTTTCCCTAGCTCAAACCTGTAGCATTCATGAGCTGTGACACTGTCGAATGACAGCTTATGATTTGCATGCTCTTTTTTATTATTTCTTCTGATCTCTGGGATAAAGTGTTGAAATTTTTCCCATCTGTTGCTGAGTTTCTTTTTGTTCTTAAATTCTAAATGTTCTTCCACCCTAACACTTTTCATAGTTATCCAGCAATTTCCCTCGACCTTTAAATATTTGCTACAGAATCTATTATTGTAACAAGAATTGAACAGGAATTAATCAGGTTTCTCTGTATGATTTTTCAGGTTTCCCTTTTTTGCTAGGTATTCTGAGGATTTATTTTGTTTTTTTTCAGATGTTGGTTTGGGTTTTTTTTAACTTGGTCAAAAGTTATGTGTTAAGTTTACGATTAAAGTGAAAATACAGGTTATTTGGTTAAAAGTGGTATTTAGGTATTACAGAGTTGAAGGATACATTGCTTCGCTTTAGCTTTGTGGGAAAGAGCCTATATAGTTTTAAGTTTTCATCTTGTCTCTTAATAAATCTTCTCTTTTGTCCAGTATGTAAGAGATAGAGAAATAGTAAACTCCATTGAACAGTTAGCAGAGGTGGATAGACATTTTCTTTGATGATGCATCTTCAGTGATGGGATCTTCTAGTTTCTAATAGACTTCCATAAATGATCAGATTAATTTGCTGGCAGTGGTTTGGCTATTATAGTTAGATTAGTTTGGTTTTGGTGGACTTAGTTCATAATTAGTAAGTATCATGTGTTTCTTTTCTTGTGCCATCTCAGAAAGAGTTGGCGCAAGAAAAGAAGCATTGTGATGGTGTTCTCTAAGAAGATTGGTAAAAAGGCTATTCTCATACTGCTTTGACTTACAGAATCAAATACGACCGAATTTAAAAAGACTTATTGAAACTAAAAACCTATTTAAGAAACACTTTCTATATCATTCCATCTGTTCTCAGCTTTTCGCGTTCTGATACTTTGCTTACTTACATTTTGAAGTTTGCTTTCTATGTCCATGCTGATGTTCTTATGTTGTAAGAGGTCTGCTGCCTGTTCTTAGTTATTTTATGTTTCAGTGTGTAAAGAAACTTGCTTTTTAATGTTTTTAAAGTAGAAGAATACATAAATCTGACTAATTGGTTTGTTTACATTGTTGCTGGAGAAGATGGAAATACTTTATAGCAATTTCAAAAGTGTTTAAAAAAATAGGAAATTTTTCCTGTAAAGATTAAAGGTGGTCTTTCTGTCAATATTCTTTGTGTTCAGAAAGTAATTACAAGTGCAAATAATTTGTTTTCTCTACATGGGAAAAAAGAGAAGATCAAAGTTTGAGCAATGCCCTCTTTCTTCCCAAAAAACAGTTACTGCTTAAATTGGTTTCAAGGCATGTTATTTACAGTGTCTTCTTGGCTATATTCATTATGTTTTTGTTGCTTTAATTTGCATACACAAATGAGTTTTATTTCAATCCGTTAGTATGGCATAAGGGTAGGATATATTGGAAAAAAATGCACTTCAGATATTTGGTTTCAAGTGAGACAGTTCTTATTTATTGCAGGAAATACAGTAAACCTACATGACAGAAACAATAGCAAGGATAATCTGTTTATTATATGTTTTCTCTTAGTGATTAAATAGTTTCAGGCAATTCTAATTGCAAAAGCTGCTTTTCAATGTTGAGTTTTGAAAAAAGGCGTTTAAATAAAACTTCTTTCTTTAATTTTATTAATTTTTCCATTTGCAAATTTATTTTTCTCAGTATTTTGTCAGCATTTTTTTCTGATAACAAAGTTTTTGAATAAACCCCTTCTTAATTCTGCATTTCTCTCAATATTAAAATGCTATTTGTTATATCAGTTTGAAATTAAACTTCTGGCTCATAATACATGTGGAAATATGACAACAGAATGTAAACTGGTAATGATCATTTTTATCTAAGAAATTTCTAATTTTTTTTTGTTATTATTCAAGCTTACTTCAAACACTACTCTTGTCAGTGCTTGACAAAATTTACATGTTTGACATTTTCTCCAAGGTCTCAACTACCTAATTAATTGTGAGTATTTTTAGAATATGTGTTTGTATTATTATTATGCTGGATTTGTACTTCATTAGTTGTCATGCTACAGGCAATTATATAGTTCTCATGGAGGCATGGTGATAATTGATAACTTATGGTCCTGGAATAAGAATTGTAATGTTTGTATTTGATAAAAATAATGCAGTGCCATTTTTTTACGTTTGCAAGAAGCATATTTCTTCTGTCATCTCTTTTAAAAATTGGTCTGATATTGTAATGGAAATTTCCAGTTTCCAACAAATACCTAAAGAAAGATGGATTTATTTGTCCAGTGGATTTCAGTTCAAGTTTGTATGTAGAAGGCAATTAGTCGAATGCACGCTCTGTTAATTTCCTTGACCACAAAGTCGCAGTAAAATACTGCTGTGGTTAGTCAGAGAACCATGGCTTGGTGAGAGCTCCGCAGGTCTGGTTGGTTGATAGAGGTAAAATGTTGCAAAGGGAAAAATAAGTGTTGTGCTTATCTGCTTGTATCATAAGTAGTGATATGGCTGTAGGGAGTAAATTAATCTGGTTAAAAGTGGTTTTACCTGTACCTGACAGCAGGCTTTCTTCATCTGCCGATGGAATACTCAGGGTTAAGGAACATGTGGAAAAAGTGGATAAAAAAGAGGTACTTTTTTTTCCCTTATCAGAAAATACGTAGTAATCAGTAGAGGTTTATTTTGTCAGTTACAAGTGCAGGCCTATTGTTTACTGTTTAACAAGAAAAGGGAATGAAAATATTTTATACTTTTAGTTGTAGCAATTTGATATTCGTCCTATTAAGTAGTGTAAATTCTTTAATAAGAGGTATATCACAAAATGTGCACTGTAAAAATTTGATGTCTTGTTAGTTTTCAGTTTTATAATTTGTTGGATTATGGTGACTGGACAGTAGGTAGTACTTAGGAAGTAGTTTTGATTTGTGCACAAAAGACACTAAGATGCTGAACTGTCAGTGACTAATCAATGATGCTGCCTGATGCTAAGGAGATCTGTACAAGTTACGCCTTGTTTGAGTGAAATGTCATGACACCAGTTCTATCTTTTCAAGTTTAGATTACTGCTGTAAAATGTGCCATTCGTATACAAATATTTGTACATTTATAGGCATTTTTTAAAGTACATTTACCCTTGCTAAAGATAGCTGTGGACCAGCACAGGAATTAATTTGAAGAACAAAAAGTAGGAAAAAATGGGTTATCTTCATAATTTCAAGTATTCATAGCACTGAAGTTATGACATTAGAATTCCCCAAGATATTTTATAAAATTGAAGTTGCAGCAGTCTTAAACCATAAGCAGAGAGAAAATAAATGTGATTTTAACTTGAAAAAGGTGGAATGATGAAAATCAGTAGCTTAAATACTGTTTTTAATCAGAGTCAAGTCTTGTAAAAACACACGAAAATGTCTAACTTTTTGTAATGGTTTTAAATGGCATACTTTATTTGGTTGTATTGATTGGCTATTTCATTATAGTTTTCATAAATTTCATTCAAGCATAAGACAGTATTATAATATTTTTCCAATGCTCTTCTGGCTGACAGACTCACTGCTTCATATTTTATCTCAAATATTGCTAATGTTCTGTAAGTAAAAAAGTGTCGTATAAACTCTTTGACTTGGCACCTTTTAATGATATCAAATTGCAGCAACATTTTGTCTTTAAGAAGTTGGTTAGACTTCTCTTTGTCAGATTGAACCTAAATCACAGACTCAGGGCTACTTTTCTTTCCCTTTTGTAGTCTTTTTTATTTCCCACTGTAGAGAAAAGACTTAATTCATGAGACTATTAGGATGTACAGCTAGCAAAAATCATTGTCACTATATGCAACAAACTCAAGTGTTTTAAAATATGGCAATGCACAGTTGTATCAGAATAAAAAACTTCCTGTCAGATCCATTTGCTTTCTGTCAGTAACATATATTGACAGTTAGTGGTCTTAGAGTATGGTTATGCAGCATTGATGATCAGAAATGAGATCTGTGACTGTTCTTTCTGTTTTAAAGACATGCGAACTTTGCTTGCCTGCTGGTTACACTGCAGTTGTGGTTAGTCAAAGGAAGGGGCCCCTGTTTCAGGTCCCCTGTCCCTGACATCCCCTAGCGCCCCAATTGGATTCTGAAATACTGTTGACAGCATCCCATGATTTCTGTGTGAATATTACTTTGACTCCCAAGGGAAGGGTCTATGCCATGTGCCTCTGTCAAAGCTTCACACCTTCTTACTCAGAAATAATAGTGTTGTTTACAGAAATGGTAAAATATTTACGAAATATGCCTATTATTATATATATATAATATATTAAATATTATATATAATATATATAAAATATATAATAAATATTATGTATTTATAATCATATCTAGTGAGCACAATGAAAAAATATGTGTGAACTGGACAGTTCATAAGAACAACATTTTTCTAGTTACAGGAGCAAAATCTCCAAGCCTCAAATAGTGTGTGTACTTTGATTTATTATATATGCAGAAAAACCTCACTTGACTAGTGTGGTGCTCCAAAGGTAGTTGTTTTTCCTCTCTGAAGGAGAAGAAAAAAACTTGCTACCAGGAAACAAATTTTCAGGCATAATTTAACAACTAACATACTGCACAGGCTGAAATCTGTTTCAGAGGCTTACAAGCCTGGGGAAGAGTGAGTGAGCAAGAAAGCTGACTCTGTTGATGAGTCAGATTGCCTCTTTATGGAAATTTTTGTGTGGTTAAATTTATGTATGTGTTTTACAAATTAGTCTGAGGAAGTGAAGACTAAGAAGGGCTTTAAATATAGAAAACAGCAATTTTGCTCAAAATATAAATTTTGCGCATTTAATGTGTTTCTAGAAAGTATTAATTAGTTGAAATCAAGTTACTGCAAAAGCTTATGTTTGAAGCTCTTTCAGTGAGCACATCAAGTGAAGTTTCTCTTTTTCAGAGCTGAACTCCTCTTGAATTGTTCAAAAAGGCTTATCTGTTGTTGATATCAATATATGTCCCAGGTGGATATTGTAAATGCCAACTGTTGCATTTTTAAATACAGATGGCTGATCCAACTTCATCACTGTTGAATACTTTGAGTGATAAATTCTCTAGTTGTTTTTTTCCACATTGTTCTCTATTGTCTTTTGGTGACTGGTTAGCTGTTAGAGACAGCAAATGTCTGTATATGTATTGATTATAAATTACTGTCTGTATGAAACTTACAGTAGGTAATCTTGCTTAACGGCATGCATACACAGAAGCAGGATTGTGATTCTTGTACCAAGTGCTGCCATATACTTGTATCAAGTATTTCAGACTTACATTTTAAATCACACAAATGTTGAACATATGAATGTTTTAAGACCTGACTCTACTGAAGCAGTTTACTTAATATGCTTTTTTAATGCTTTTTGCAAATTGGAAGTTATTTGAAAGGTATTGATAGGTGTTCTATCCATTATATCACTTTCTGATAATAAAATAGAAAATATATTAAAAAGAATAGTATTTTAAGTTGTTTCAAAAAGGATGGAGTGTTCTTTTGCAAAGCCCCTAGTGATTGAATATAGCCTAGTTACTGAGGATTACTTGGGTTAATTCCATTTTTGTTAGATCTGCTGTACAACAGGGAAATAGGTCATCTCTTGAAGCAAAGCAGAAGCTACAATAGCTGTATGAATTACTGTAGCTGTAGCACCAATCTCCCTCTAGAGTGTGTTGAGACAGAAGAATGAAGTGGAGACACTGCTGTGCAACAAAACACTTCTGAGATCAATATAAAACTTAGGAGATTTATCTCCCTTTTTATGGATTGCTTCTCCTTGTATATAACTTAATTAAAATAATCCTGTAGCATAAAAAGACCATTTAATTCAATGTGGTCAGGTAATATGGCTTATAATAAACGTCTGATGTGAAAACATAAAAGAAATGCAAAAATATTTCAAAACTCTATGGAGCTGATTATTGCTTTTGTGTATTATATAATAAAATCTGGAACCTTTTTAGGAAGCTGTGTCCTCAAGTATGCTTGTTTTAAAAACTGACATTTGCTATTAACTAGCCTATGTACTTTTATAGGCCTGGAAGAGTAATAGAGTGATGTAACTGGAAAAGTCATGAAGAGACTGTGCAATATGTTTTTATAGGGATTCATAATTAATTTTGTGATATATCTTACCACCATATCCTGCTCAAGGCTAGATATTTACATCACCTGCTGCTCAGTCTAGAGATTACTGCCAATATGGGGTGTTGCTCCCTAGTGGCGATCTTTGGTGTCTACCAAATTCTGGAACAAATTAGTGTGACAAGGCTTCGTATTGTGCTCTGGGCATTTTTAAGCCCTGCACTAGATTCAGTTATCATGGTGTGTTCTAAATTACTGTCACTAGGGCAAAAGGAAGCATCTTAGTGTACTTAATTAGAAATCCTTCTCAAACTGCTCTTTGAAACTTGATTCTGTAAGCTGCTGAATTAGTTTGCTTTCTAAAATTATTCTTCATTTGGCAGTGAATTAAAAGCATATATACAAAGCAAATGAAACCTATCTATTAAAAACAATTAAGGTTGCTTTGCCACGCACTTAAAAATTGAAGCGTGAGGATGTAATTTCAATGCATATTACTTGTGTTAAAATAGAATTTCTAATTAAAGACTTGCATGTAGGTGTTATATCAGTGGAAAAACAAAAAATTTGGCTTCAAAGGATATTCGTAAAATCATCACAAGCTGGTGGAGCATTCATTGCTGAGCAGTAGCATATAGTGACCTTGGTAAGGCAGCAGATCATGATTTCTTTTGTCTCTGTTAGACATTTCATCTGAAATGACAACAGTCTTGTAAATGGGGTAATATAATGAATAATGAATTCTTCTATCTAAAGTATATTTCAATTCCTTAATAATGTGTTATGTACACTCTAAAACAAGGCTTTAATAACATGCCTTCAAATAGGTTTAGGTAACTTAAAAATTAATTCACTAATTGTCTAGCATTTAATGATGTTTGAAGTGAAGAAATTTAGACCTATCAGCCATGGTTTGTGGACCATTGGCTATTTTGTAGTCAGCTGCATCTTTGAATAAAACAGAGAATTTATGTAGCATCATCTAAAGTTGTTCTCTTAATTGCCTCTTCACTTCATGTATCATGTGATGAATCATTACATATTTCTTGGCTTTGAACTTTTGAACACAATTTAGCTTTGGCAGCTCATGAATGTAAAATTACTTCTACAGAAGTATAGCAGGCACTCTTTGTTGACAGTGTAAAACTGAAGTACTGCAGGTCTCTGTATCTCAAAGATAACTGACTACAATCTGCTTTGTCATATTTGTTTGCTTTCAATTCTACTGAGTTGTCCTTCAGATAATGCTTTACAAGTTAGAGGAAATTGAGTATTGGTTATAACAGTAGAGTATTCTCAAATGGCTGGAAATATTCCTTCATAAAATAGTATCTTCAGACATATATAAATTTATTTTATAAATTGCTTTGTCTTTGTCCACCCTAAAATGTAAAAAAATAAATTTTGGGGTGTTGTTATAAGAGAAGTGTTCAATGAGTTGAAAATACATTTTTCTGTTTCTTTGCATGGAAGGTAAATTTAAAAATAGTTGGCCAAATTAGAGGTTTACTTTTGTCCTACTTTTAAGAAATAATCCTAGCAACCTTTAAAAACATTCAATCTAAAGGAGAAAATTCTTTTTCATGCTGTTCTGTGGAGGACTGTGCAATAGCTTTTTCAGCTGGATGATGTGATGTGTGTTGCACTGTTAGAACAAGTTAGAGCACAGAGCCAGTGAATAAGATGTTTTTGAGGAGTTAACAATTTCTGTGTTACTGGATTATAGTTTAGTATGGATGTTTCGTATAAGTAGGTGTCATGTTCAGTGTAGCTGAATTACTTGCTTTTGGCTGCATTAGTAAAAATGAGTTAAGAAGGTATTACAGACATCCTACTGCTGAACAAGTGAAAAGGCATGTATATTTTTTATAATTTTATAGTTTTCAATGTATAACTTACACCTTTTAAACAAAATCTGTATACTGAACTGGAATCAATGAATTTTAAAGCTGTTTGTTTTAGCAGTACAGTATTTAAGACATTCATCTCTGTGTCTAAGCATCAAGATTCAGTATTACAGTCCCCTAATCTTTTGCTTGCTGAACCTGTAAGCAGTAGTCACCTTGGGAATACTTCCATGTTCTTATGAGAAGATTGTGTGTCCGTTTTATTACTTCACATACTCATTTTCCTTCATGATGTCGCAGCGATGCAGCTTTTTAGAGAATTATTTTGGCTACAGTTAAGAATTTAATTTTTCTATGTCTTGCACAGGTGCAAGCTACTTTATTATAAAATCACAGAATACTTTGTATTGAAAAGGATATTTAAAGGCCATCTACTCCAACTGCCCTGCAATGGCAAGGAACATCTTCAACTAGGTGAGGAGGCCGATCCAGACTGACCTGGAATGTTTGCAGGGGGGGACCATCTACCACCTCTCTGGACAACATCCTCCAGTATTTCACCACCCGTATTGTGGCAAACATCTTCCCTATGTGTAGCCTAAATTTACCTTTTAGTTTAAAACCATTACTCTTTGTCCTATCTCAACAATCCCTGCTTAAGTCTGTGCCCATCTTTCTTGTACCTTTTAGGTACTGGAAGGCCACAATGAGGTCATCCCAGTGCCCTCTCTTCTCCAGGCTGAACAATCCCAACTTTCTCAGCCTTTAGTTACTGGAAAGGTGTTCCCTCTGGTTGTTTCTTTGTCTCTCCTCTGGACTCCAGCAGCTCCATGTCCTTCCTGTGCTGGGACCCCAGAGCTGGATGCAGGGTTCCAGATGGGCTCTCACCAGAGCAGGGCAGAGGGGCAGAATCCCCTGCCTGGCCCTACTGCTTTGGATGCAGCCTGGGACACATTTGGCTCTCTGGGCTGGGTGTGCCCATGGCTGGGTCATGTCCAGCCTCTCACCCACCAGTTGGTCAGGTAGGACTTGCCCTTGGCAAAGCCATGCTGGCTGGCTCCAGTCACCTTCCTGTCCTCCGTGTGCCTTAACATAGCTTCTATAAAGATCATCCTAGACACAGAGAGGAGGCTGACAGGTTGGTAGTTCCCAGGATCCTCCTTGCTGCCTTTTCTAAAAGTGGGTGCAGTTTTTGTCTGGTTTTGTTCACCAGTCTTCACCTGACTGCCATGGCTTTTCAGATATCATGAAGATACGATATCTGAAATATATCAGAAAAAAAAGCCCCATGGAGAGGGGCTTGGCAACTGTGAGGAATCATAGAGTTGTTTACGTTGGAAAAGATCTGTAAGATCATCGAGTCCAACCATAAACCCAGCACTGCTGAGTCCAGCATCCTTACATAGGAGGTCTTCCTTATGCTCTTCCTTGAAAACCTGTTCCAGACGTTCACCAAGTCTGCATTTGTTTTGTGCCCTTTTGTTTGATGAGCTGGTCTGCGCTCATCCATGCTAGTCTCTGGCCTTGTTTGCCTGATTTCTTGCTCTTGGGGATTGTGCTCTATGGAATGTGCTCTTTAAGATCTGCCAGGCCTGTTCTGCTTCCTTGTCCCTGAGGGCAGATTCCTTGGGCCCTATTGACTAGCTCCCTTAGGTGATGGAAATTTGCTTTCACATAGTTCAAGACTTTCCTCTTCACCTTGCCTTCATGTCTGCAAACTCCACCAGTGTGTCTCCACTTCACTCCAGGCTTATCTCCAATCTTGGTGTTTCCAAATGGCTCACTTGCATTGGTGACCGCCAGGTCCAGCCTTTCATGCCCTCTTGGGTAGAGATAGGCATGTCTTAAGAAGTTATCCTCCATGCATTCCAGGACCCTCCTGGGCTGCTCACCATCCAGCCTCTACAGTAGGTGTCAGGGTGGTCAAAATACCCCAGCAGGACAAAAGCCTGCAAGCCTTTGATTTAGATTTATTTCCACATTAGTTATTGGTTTTTTAAAAAATTAGATTGCAATCAACAAGTAATGTGTTGATTTATTACTAACATGGTTTTACTAATAAAGACAACAAGCCTGGATTTTTTTGCCATTTCAGGTAACTGATTATGCCTTATGCTTGGCTCTACCTTTTCAATGTTCTCTGTTACTTGATGTGTATCTTGGGTATTCAAATGAAGCAGTTCTTCAATAAAAAAAACCAAAAACTGATAGGGAACTTGCAGATTTCAGTGACTTATCTCCTGTTAAAAGCATGACTAAAATTGATTTATTTGTGCAGTCTTGAGAAGACAATTCAGATGTTTTTGTGGCAGTACATGTATGTTCTGTTTGGGAATATGAATGTTGGAAACATGAGGCAGTCGTTCTGTAAGTATTTAGCGAACTCTTACCACCATTTTGAAATGAAGGAATCAAGGAATGAGATTGTGAAATCTGAAGGATAAAATAGCCTTAAACCAAGCAGTTTTGGCAGGAAAATTCAGACAAGTAAATGCCTACTTCCAATGACCAAAGTATTTAACCATCTTAGATATCTAATCTATCTATCTATCTATCTATCTAATCTATCTATCTATCTATCATCTATCTGTGTGTGTGTATGTCTCTGTATGTATGTGCTGTGGCTCTTATCACAAATAAATTATTTTACACTAGAGGTCCTAAGAGCTTCTGCAATAAAGAAACATAGCAGCAAAATATATATTTTAATGGATCTCCAAATCTTAAAAGAGATACTATAATATTGGTTCCTAATTTTTCTAGAATTTTGTGGAGAGGAATGTGTTTTTAAATGGTGATTAGGAGTACTTTGGTATCTAAAGATAGGGATAATGTCTTCTGTATGTTGGATATCTGCTGATGCCTAATGCTACTATACATTTTCTCCTAGGTCAGTATTTCTTAGCTTCGCTGAAATCAAGACAACCATAGTATTTTTCCGAATTTTTCTTAGGGAATTTCTTTGAAGTAAGTGACCAAAAAACCCCCAAACCTACAAAACAAAAACAAACAAAGAAACAAACTCCCCAAAACACAACAACAAAAAATCAAATAAATCCACCAAAAAAAAAAAAAAAAAAAAAAAAAAAAAAAACCCAAAAAAAAAAAAAAACAACAAAAAACAAACCACCCAAAAACCTTTAAAAAAATCCAGCTTCTGTTCTGCAGAAAAGATGAGATTCTTTTTCTTTGTGGCAAATCTCCTCTGAGATTTCTTTGTGTCACCTTGTTATTTCAGGAAGCTGACAACAATGCATTACAATTCTGACTCAGCTACATTTTTGGCAAGACAAATATCATTATGTTAAATTGGAAGAATGATACCTGATGTCCCATTTGCAAAACCTCTTGCATATTGTCCTGTTTGAAAATGTTATGTCTTGGTATGAGTACTGCAGAATTCTTTCCGTTCTTCCACAAACTCTGCTTGCATTGAAATTTTCTGGGTATCTCAGTGTTTTAAACAATATTTTTAGAAGAATTATGGAAGTGCAAATTAGTAACATGCTGGCATTTTATACTGTCTGTTGAAAAGTATGTTCTGATAGACTTCATTATTAATAGAGGGCAAAAAACTTCACATCTGGATATTCCTTGAGCTGAAAAGAGTGTCCCAACCAGTTTATTTTGGATGATGGCTGAAGAGTTCAGCTAATTTGGCAATTATTTCCTGGACTGTGGAGATAACTAAACTGTCTGTATTATCTAATGTAAACAATCTCAGCATAGTCTTAGGGCTTTTATGATGCACAAAACCATTTATTGTGTGTACATAATTGCCATCAGTGATTTTAAGAATTATGTGGCAACAATACAACAGTGTTCTCAGAACTGTAGTTCTGTTGGCTTCTATGCTCGGAATCCTGAAGTTATTCATCATCAGCAAAGATCACGCTTCAGCTTTTTTTTGTGTTCATCCAAGGCAAACATGATGACAGTTTTGGTGAGACATCTATGTTGAGAAGTAGACTTCCCAAGGAGGACAGACAATTTCCCAAACAGTGAAAATTGATATTTATAACAACGGGTTTTTTTTCACTGTCTTCCTCTTTAATCAAATCAGGCTTCCATTTGTGTTGTGGGAAGTGTGAAACATATTGGTATTTCAGCCAATACAAGTACCTGATAACTCGCCACTGCATTTGAAGATAGCTGTGACAGGCACGGAGGGCAAAAACTGGTTGTACGTGGAAACACAGCTGTCACTTCCCCCTTTCTCCTCACCTTTTAATAGTTGGTTTCTGTGGCAAGTTCTAAGTAAGTCCCACTCATGTATTTGTAATTAATTACAAACATGCTGCAGGCAGAGTGTGGGGGTAGATGTTAATCTCCAAGAAAAACTGGGAGAAGCCCCAAGATGACTGGAGGCCTGTCTCCCAGGCAGAAGTGCTAGCAGAGGAGTGCAGTGTGGCACTGATGTTGTGATGAGTGTCCAGGCCTTGTTCCTGAGGCACAAGTAAGTATCTGTGAAAGGTGCAGGCTGAGGCCAGGCACACCAGGCGGCTGAGTTACAGGAGCCTGTGTGGTACTGGACAGGCTGAAGAAGAAACAGAGGAAGGCTTTTGTAACCAGTCCCTCATGATTGATGCTACTCTGATAAAGCACCGCAGATCCTGGTGACCCACAAGAGCAGAGCTCTGGTGCACTCTCCCCTCTCCTGCATAGAAACCAGGATGAGATGAGAATAAAAGCAGTGTGGCCGGCAGGTCAAGGGAGGTGCTTCTCTTTGGCAAGACCCCATCTGGAGCCCTGCGTCCAGCTCTGGCGTCCCAGCACAGAAAGGACACGGACCTGTTGGAGAGAATCCAGAGGAGGCCACCAAGATGATTAGAAGGACAGAGTACCTTTACTACAAAGAAAAGCTGTAAGAATTGGGATTGTTCAGCCTGGAGAAGCGAAGGTTTCAGGGCATAGACTTTGAGTAATCAGGGAGTCTACAATAAAGATGGAAAGATTTCCAAGGGCATGTAGTAGCAACAGGACAAAGGGGAACAGTTTTAGATTGAAAAAGAGGGCAGGTTAACATTAGATATTAAGAATTCTTTACTGTAGGGGAGGTGAGGCATTGGCCCAGGTTGCCCAGAGAAGTTGAAGTCCCATCCCTGGCAATACTCAAAGCTGGGTTGGATGGGGCTTTGAGCAACCTGGTCTAGTGGAAGGTGTTTCAGACCATGACAGGGGGATTGGAACTGGATGGTCTTCAAGGTACCTTCCAACCCAAAACATTATTTGATTCTAGGATAACTTAACACTTGAAGACACCAATGAGCAAGCTCTGGAGGGAGAAACCATACCCACAGCACAAAAAGAAATTACAAGAGCTCATTATGGGTATCTCTCTGCAAAGGAGTACTGACCCATTTGTCAGCCTTACAGGGATTCACCTGAAGTTTGCTTCTTTCCAGGTGCTATGGCCTGGGATGTCGCAGATACCACAACCTAGGAGAAACAGGGATTATTGTTCTCTCATGTAGGCATGAATGACGCAGCAAACTAGGACTTGGGCAGAATCAAACAAGATGGMAAAGTTCTGAGCAAAAGTATGATTGAAAGGGATTAGTGTGCCGGTTACCTGATCCTCTCTTTACCAGTAACAGAAAGAGTGTAAGCAGAAAATGTTGGAGCAGCAGCAGTACCATCTGGGCACTTGACTGTGCTTGCTGTGGTCGGCTACCAGGAAGCGCTTTTCCAGACTTGCTTTTCTCCCCCCATGACAGACTCTGTAGAGCAAGCCAAAGATCCTCTTGGAACCTACATGTGATGGAACCATGAGCAATTTGCATTGGGCAGAGGCTTTGGCTACTGGAGCACCACCTGTTACTTATCTCCATTTTGATGTTGAGCCATTGACTGCAGTATTTTCTCTTTGGCTGCTGCTGTCCCACCAATTCCTTGTTCATGGAATAGTTAGTTCATACAGAAAATCCATTTCTCTCCAGTTTATTGGCATGGATGTTGTGTGTAACTAGATCAAAAGTCTACAGAGGTCTAGGGAGATACTGTTGCTCTTGCATTATCCAGCAACACAAGTCACCCTGTTGCAGATGGCAACCAGATTAGTTTGGCACAGTTTTCCACTGGTGAAGCCAAGTTGGCTGACTCCTATCACCTCCCTGTCTACCATATGCCTCGGCACACCTTCCAAGAGGATGTGTTCCATGATCTTACTGGGCTTAGGATGTTTCTGAGGACCTCCATTTTAGCCCTTTTAAAAATGAGTGCAATGTTTCTCTGTTTTTCAGTCGCTGGGCTGCGAGGGCTGCTCAGATACGCTTGAGAATGGCTGGGCAATGGCATCAGCCATTTCCTTCACGAGCCTGAGGTGCATCCTATTGGATTCTGTAGTTTTCTGTATTTTTGAGTTCCTCCAATGATCTTACAATGAGGGAAAGGAATTAACTCCCTCAGTCCCTGCCTTAAGCTGCAGGGACTTGAGAGTGTGGGAAGAGTACCTGCCAAAGAAAACGGAGGCTCTTGCTCTGTATTGGCAGCATCCTGTTTTCTCTTTCTGCTTCTTCCTCCTACCTACTCTGCTTGGTTATCGTCTGGTAATCTGGATTGATTCAGGACACAAATTCTTTTAATTTTTTTTTCTGGCTCTCTCCATTTCACTACTTCCCTTGCTCCCTATTAAATTTTATGAGCTAGCCTTATCCTTTAACTTTTTTCAGATCTGCTTGGTTACAAACTGCTTTTAATCCTGGATTTGGGATAAGTAAATCCTGGATTTAAGTAACATTACATCATGCTGCTGAACACCTCAGTGATGCACAGTCTTTGTCTGCAGCAGTGCTGCCAGCTTTTGGAGTCTGGTTTGGTGGAATGTTGCAAAAATGTTACAAAGATGTTAACCTTAACAAACTTTTGATGTGATATTCAGTAACAGATTGGAGATAGAAGTTCTTAGTGCATTAGAATTTAAAAAACAAAATTTGCCCCCTCCCAGTTTTAGACTCTTGTTCATTTCTGTGATTCACAGTGGAATATTTTCTGCAGTGTATCAGTATTGTTTGCGTTACTGCAGTCCTTCAGATTTTCAAAGCAAATCTTCATGCTGTTAGTATTATCCATCGTTTCTTCAATGCTGCTGATAATAACTTAAGATACAAACTTACTCTTAAAAGATTTTGTCTTGAATTTATAAACTTATGTCATGTTGTGATGCTTACTTTCTGCCACTTGAGACCACTTTTCAGCTAAAGTAAAATCTGTCTATTTTTAGGACAAGCCAAATATGTCGGGAGTTCCTTAGCAAAAGGATGTGTGTTGGTTTTGCATCATGGAAGTGATGTTCTAGGAGAGGTGTCCCAAAAAGTGTCAAAAAGATAGAATTACAGTAAAGAGCTTTAAGCCTTTTTCTGCATATCTCTAACGGGCTTGTGATTTTTGTGGAGTGGCTATTAACCATACACTAGGCACTGGGTGAATGTATAAAGGATAATACAAAGACACACTGTCTAGACAGCTGTTTTTGTCCTTAAGCATTGCACCTTTTCACTGACAGGTCTTAATTAAGCAGAAAGTTTAGATTTTGCTATGATAAAGGCCTGAAGGGTTGCAGCCAAAATTATCATTTGTATTTGGAATCCTTTTAATTTAGTCTGTAGTGAAGTAATTTGTCTCAAAATATATGTTATAGGCTTCTGATAGATGGAAAGCAGCAAATAAGAGTTCAAGGTGAATAAAACCTGACAAAAAGAGAGATGCCTCTTAATATGAAATCCTGCCCAAGCTGTAAGTGATGCTGAAAGACTGTTAAAAATTGCCACTGTGAGTTATACTGTTATATTTTACTGTGTTTCAAAAGTGTGCAGTTCAGGATATAATTACACATTTTATAAAGATGTGTCAATGAGTGTGCTGTTAGCTACATCATTTGTGAGAAATTTTCTATTTTGTACTTGCCATGGCTATGTCTTTAAACTTGGTTATGCTGCGTGCTTTTAGAAGGAAATGGGTATATTTTTAATGAATGCAAATAATTTTAATGATTTTTAATTTATCCTTTTTTAAAGGATGAATAATTTAAAAACTAAATTAAGTGTTATTCATCTGAAATTTCGAGGAGCAATGTATTAAAGTTAATGTTTTCTTTGCATGAGGATGTTCTGACTGATTGGATGATCGCACTCTGCAAATCTCTTGGAAGGCTTAAGACTTTAGGTGGCACAGCATAAGGAGAGTTGTTGGAAAGTTTAAAGCAGAGGCAAAGATTGTTACTGGTTGGAAGCCCTAAAATATATACTTATTAAGATCTTGATATGATCATTCTATACCACTTAAGGTGTTTGAATGGGCTTGGCTATGTGGGGGTAACAGTTTATGATCTTAAATGTCTTTTCCACCTAAATTCTCTGATTCTATGAAATACTATAGATATGATATACAGTAGGCTGTGGAGTTATGAATTAATTACTTTAAATTTTAGGCAAGCTAGTTATGTTGCAAAGACAAATGGAACAGCAATGTGGTCTGCTGGAGGAATACAGTCCTTGTGAATTAGATTGTATTATATTATAACAGTAGTTTGGGAACTCACTAAAATGTGGATAATGTGGTGCCTTTGAGCTTGAAACAGCATTTGCTAATGTTCTTTTTAAATCTGCTCTTGCATTAGGGGAAAAAATGGAAAAGTAAAGAACAAAGAAGTGTTATTAAAAGATAGGACACTCCTTCCTCTCCTTCCTTTATTTTTTAAAAGGAAATGTAGAGTGGCTAGAAGAACCCTTGATCCATCTTCATTTCCACATTGTAAACCAGTAATAATTGTAAACCAGTGATAATAACATAATAATATATATTGCCTAAAAAAAGGGGAAACAGTATGTTGGAAAAAAAGAAATACTGATGATACTCTGAAGTAAAGTTCTCTTCTAAAAAATCTTTTTATTTTAATCTACGTAGCATCATGGCTCTTTGTGTATGATCAGACATGCTATTTCTATTTGGCAGTTATCCTAAAGTTCTGCAGAACAAATATCACTCAAAACTTGGAGTTGTAATTACTTCCCAATTACATTTCTGATGAATACTCTTGTGACCATGTGTTACTTTTGGTTTGCACATGACTCTACTAGGATCACTGTTTTTCTGCTTTGAATCAGGACACAGAGCTGATGGAGTACAGCTTGGGAAGTAAATTCACCAGTGCCAACACTCTCAGTAACGGTGAAAGTCTGTTTGCCTGAAAGGATGAATGATGTGGCCTGGAAACCTAGTGGAAAACTCTGAAAGCAATGTCAGGATTGAAAAATGGGAACGTGATTTTAAGGGCCTTTGCTGGAAGAAATAAATTTTTGACGCAACAGATTTGAGAGAATTTAGTAAATGCTGCTGAGTGAAGATTGTTTTATTTTTCATGATAATTCCTGAGATCGATAGTGCCTATCTTGGCTCTCAGCCTAGACTAAATTTGCAATACTTCCAGCTAGGAAAGCTTTTGGTCTACCAGCTGGGCAGCTTTTGCATGGAATCTGTGGGAAAAGATATAGTGAACATCCAAATGCTTTTTCTGAGTCACATTGCTCAAGGACCAAATCAAAGCACCAAATGCTTTTGAGTCACGCTTAATGGTATTTTTTTTCTGAGGCATGTGTCTCTAAAGGATTGGGAGTTAAAGTCATTTCTTCTTATAATCATTATAATCCTGATCCCCATGGTCTTCAGTTGGAAAATTCAATACTAGGTTTAAGGGATTACATCTGAAATGCTGCAAAAATTGTTTCAGTGAGCTAAATTTTGTAATATTTGAGGATTCAGTTCTTGTGTGTAGCCCATTCATACCCATGGATAGAAAGGAAAAAAAAATCAAGTGATCTCTTTACAACTGARGAATGAATACCTACCTGGGGAGTATAACTGATGAAAACAATGCAACACAGCATTGAATCACAGATACAATCTGAAAACAGCTGTATGAACTCAGATTCAAAACAAGTTCTAATGTCATGTTTAGAATGAGGAAACCCAAAGCATTTTAACCACTTGCAGCTGAGTTGTAGGCCACAGAGAGGCTTATAATACTCAAGTAGACATTGTCATTTTCCAGCCTTGTACTCCTCCCAAGGTTTTCCCTCTGTTTGAGTTTTGGAAGTTGTGACTCTTGAATCGATGAAGTTTCTTAACAGAAAAAATTATCAGAAAAATCAGCCCCCCCTCACCGTAAAGTAGCATATAGTGTTGGGAGAGTTTTTTTTTTGTTTTCCACCAAGTACAATTCTGCAATTGTAATATTTTGATCCAATATGTGTCTATTTTAAGCGAGTCTCAATTTGGTCAACTGGAAGTGTGTGTGGGAAATTGAGAGTACCATACTTTTATCGGCTAGAGTCACAGTGATTGTTGGCTGACTAGACAGTGCTTTTTCCAACAACTTTGATCAAGTGGTATTTCCTTAGCACTTGGTGGGGAGAGTTTTCATATATTATATTAAATCATAGTGATGGGATTTGAAGCAAAGTCATGTTTTCAGTACAGTAGTGGGTTTCTGGGAGGTTTGTGTTTTAGACTCGTGAAGAAAAATCAAATTGCAGGAACTGATCAACTTGGATCCTTATGATATAGAAATTTCAGTAGGTCTTTCCTGCCATGTTTAAAAGGAGTGCACAGCATACTCTGAAGAACTGAAAAGTACTTAAATACATTTAGTGGGCCAGAACAGGGCGTGTGTTGTGTTTTTTTCCCAGTCAAGTAGCTTAGCCACAGGTATTCAGACTCTGGTATGTAGTGTGTGGTTTTCTTTTTTAGGTGAGTTCACATCATTTTTGTTAAGTTAATTGAGCTAGAGGTAGAGACATCTTCTGCTCCAGAATCATAAAGTTGTGGCATTTTTGTTTCTTGAGTTCCCAAATGAATTGGCATTTGGAAACTTAATTTCAGTTTTATGTAAAAATATGCAGTGTGCCAAAAAAAGCTTTCAGTCAAACAAGGTATATCATTCAGTCTGAAACTAAATACAGCCATGGTCTGCATTTGACTTTTTCCTGTGGGGAAAATGAAAAGAAAGCCTTCAACCTCAGACCCTGGAAAGTTGATGGAATGGCTTTCACCATGGATGGCTCATCCTGGAGGCCATCTCTGAGCATGTAGAAGACAAGACTGTGATCAGGAGTAGTCAGCATGGAATTGTTAAAGCAACCTGATTGCCTTCTGTGGTAGGAAAACTGATAGATGGGGGAGAGAGCAATGGTTGTTACCTACCTAGACTTCAGCAAGGCTTTTGACTCGGTCTTCCATGATGTCCTCATAAGCAAACTCAGGAAGTGCCAGCTGTACCAGTGGACAGTGGGTTGATAAATCACTGAATGGCAGAGCTCAGAGAGTAATGATCAGTGGCATAGAGTCTAGTTGGAGGCATGTCACTACTGGCGTCCTTCAAAGGTTGAAGCTTAGTCCAATATTATGACATCTTTCAAGAGGATGTATCAGTGTTGGATGCCAGAGGATCTGGTTATTTTAATTGAGGTGGAAGGAAATTATTCTGGTTTTGTGCATGAAAATAAGACAGTCAGATTAAAACAGTTACATTTGTAAGGTTTTGGAGAACTATTATAATTTTATGTAGCCATTTATGTGTAAAGTTTTGTAAATTGTCTTTAATCTCTTGTCTACTTGCATTGATGAGGAGACATACATTATGGAAGCAATAATAATTGGATATTTAAAAATTCAGCTACTGTAACATACTTTGAAACAGTGCAAGTGCTTGTGATGCTAGAATTCTGTTCTGACAGCCTTCAGGTGACAATAGTAATTATTGGAAAATTGAGCGACTGTGTGTGCAGTGCCTAACTTTACTCTTACTCATTGACAGTGGTGTGCTTCTGTGAGTTTTATGATTACTTCTATGAAGCAACTCCACATTCTGCTAACTGACTCTGCTTTGGCAGGAAGAGAAAGAGCAATTGCTGCGGATAGGATTAGTAAAACCTCAGTATTATACAGATAGAGATGGAAGCAGGTATGCTGTAGAATTTTTAGCTTGATTGTAGCACAATTAGGTTTCAAGTTTCCTTTCAGCTCTTAAAACTTGTGGGCTTTCCCCAGCTAGCCACAGCCTCTCCTGCTCTTATCTGGAATGATCTGTGCTCGCTGGTCCCTAAATCAATTGATAATCCTTTGTAATCTGGGAAGTAGAATTATCTTATCACTTAAGCAATTTGGATATATTCATGAAAGGCATCAAGGAGCAAGTCTTAATTGTGTGAACCATCCACAGAGCACTTTTAAATGCAGATGTGCTATAAAAATTGGCTACACAAAGACAACTTTAAAAATTACTGCTTCACCATCATTCTTTTGGGAACCACATCCTACTGTTTTCTGTGGGCTTTTGTGAAGTTATTCTGTAGTTTCCTGACAATGTGCACCTCAAAACACAAGGTTGGCCAAGTTATATGGAAAATTGGAAGTCGCTCTACTTTATTCCAAAAGTTTGAGTTAGCACATGCTCTTCACTCCTGTTCAAGCCATGTCACATGTCACTGTGTAATGAAAAAAGAACATGGAGTATAGCAATCAGAACACAACTTGAATATTTTAACTGCAATATTTAGCTTTGACATCGTGACATGGGTTAGTAAGAGGTCAGTATTTTGAAACACTTAAGACCTGATTAAAGCCAATCTATGCCCTAAAGTATGGGGAAAAAAGTAGTCAGGTGGTCATGTGATTCTTGGTATCTTGTCAAACCACAATAGCTTTTCAAGTATAATTTCAGAATATTTGTATTTGTTTATTTATTTCTTATTTTTTAATTTTATGCTTTACTTGTGTATATGCAGCATGAAACTGCAGTATATTCTTCTTTGTTACAATACAGCTTTTTATAGAAACATCCAGAATCTCTATACATATTTTAGAGACTTTTTTCTGGTGATCTCTGCCCAGGAGAAAAAAAGCCAATGTTTTTATTTTTAAATCTGGGGCCTCCTAGAGTTACTCAAGTCTTGTCTGACAACAGATACTTCAGATACTTCACAGCTGTTGGTTTCTTTCTCGGTCATCGCAATGCTACATGTCAACTGTTTGATGTTCAGCACATAAAAGTAAGGTCCAGATCCTCCGTGGGATGAACTTAAATGCTGAAGGGTGAGATGTGAGTTCTCACCTATGCTTCTAGGTCAGCAGAATACCCTAATCACCTGATGTCAAGTGCTTGCTTTATTACTTTTCATGTCTGAAGACATTTATATTGGCAGACCTTAGGATCTGTCATTCATTTTTCAGGCTGTTTAGATTTAATGATGTGTTTTAGTGCTGCAAAATTTTCATTACTCCTAATGCCAAACTGTCACAGTAAGATTTCAGGCACTCTCTTAAGTATTTTATCTGACTTAGCAAACTGAGGCAGGGAGAGAGCAAGAAAATGTTCAGTGTTGCAGTTTTTATTTTATTTTTAAGCTCTTTGTCCTTTTGATTAATTGTGCAGTGAAATTAACAGTGTAATTTGGGAAAACTTAGGCTTTATGATGGTAGAAGCCCAAGAGAGTCACTTCTACGGTCAGTATCATTGCTATTTTTTTTAATGGGATTCTGAAAGTGTCTTTCTGGAAACCTTGGAACTAAAGTCTGATGTGAAAACAATAACTGAGTATACCGCTCATCTTTCTTGAGTATGTTATTAGCTAGCATGGACGCTAAACAGTTATGGCATCCAAGGGTAAGGAGTCACTGAGATCAAAGGTGACAACTTTTGGCATTGGAATGCAAGTACAGAAAACAGGAAGAAGGAAGGTAGGAGACAGAGTAACAGTCTTCTGCCAGGTATGAGGCAGAAGACTTCTGAGAAGTTTTTCAAATACGGTAAGGTAGAGAAGAAAGTATTCAAAATAACAGGATGACTGTGCAAGTTCAGCATGATATATGGACTTCTAAACCTGGCCTTTGATACCTGTCATCAAGTGCTGCAGAAGTGACCTTTTTTATAATGTACTTGTTTTTCTTCCAAAACTCAATTTTATTGCTCTTCTACCAGTGTGTTTCTCTGTTGCTTATAAGTTAGGTTATATTTATTAATATTTTAAAACTTTTTGAATCTGAAACTTCTCTCAAGAATGTGAAACGCACATCTTAGGTTTTCTATATTTACAGCTACTCCTGTTGCTGTTTAAGCAATTACTCCTGTTTTTTGTTGGGAAGACTTACATTTCTCGCTTGAATCTCTTCCATGGTGCATTTTATGAAGTTCTTAATAACTGGCTCTATCAAGCAGTTAAAGCTTTTTAGAGAAGCAGACTATAAATCAATGACTTTTTAAGTGGCAGCCTTAACACGTGTCTGTTAATTGCTTTGGTGATACTAGAAAAGTGATATGTGTAGATCAGAAGTGCAGGAGGAATTGGTGAAAAAAAGAGATAGAACACTGAATTTAATTCATTATGCATGAAGGCAATAATTGAGTAACAGTGAGTAAAAAGTAGCAAATTGGAGTTGTTCTGAAATTGTAAGTGTAAAAGCACTAACTTGGGGAAAAGGAGGATCCAATCAAAGCAGTTTTCTCTAGGTAAATAGCAATTTCCTGGATGTGATTTCTTGATTTTACTCTGAGATACTAAAAAATATTTTATTAAATGAGAAAAAAACTCATTTTACTCAAATAAGCCTTGAACTGCTGTGTGATTTTTTGACCTTGAAACATTGTGCTTGTGGAGGATAAATCTCTTGTTAACATGTCTTGCATTTTCACTTACTGGATGACATTGGATACCCCTAAATAGTCCAGAGCTTCTGCCAGGAAACGACCATGAAGTTTGTCCAAAAAACAGATCCAAAGCAGGCTGTTTTTCAACAGTCTGTGACATTTTTGCATAAAAACCAGGAAATGCACATAAGCCAAAATTATTCTGATCTTGAAAATGATGGCAGTTTTAACTGGAGGAGACATTTCAAATTGGAAGATTTGTCTTTTGCTGAGTATCATTTGCCTTGATTTTAAAGTACAAATATTTCCAATGTGATTTTATAATCACAGTAAGTGGAACACAGTGCATAACTACTATTATTATTTTATTTTGATCAGATTTTTTTTTGTTTCACCATGGAATGGAATTTAGAAATGTGGCTTTTTCTATCACTTTTAATTTTAGTACATGCTAGAGAGTGAGCTATTAGAGCACAACAATTTTAAATCCAGCTGAGGGCATTGGCAAATTACTATATTGTAAAAGCAGATGGAAAATTAATCTTTCATGCAACTCAATAAAATAAAAAGTTAAACCTTAATTATAATCTTGCCTGCTGCTGTTGTTGTATCAAAAATTATGCTACAGCTGTGCCTATGGCATTTTTCATGGAGCACTCTGTCAGTGACTTCTATCCAATGATAAATTGTCCTTACTTCATTCTTATAGAGATACTAGTCTAGAAATAATGTTAATTTTTATTAGGCATTTTCCTGCTTGGAAGGATTTCCCTTTTATTGTAATTAGTCATTAAATTAATTGAGGGATTGCTTTGAATTATAACAAGTTTAAGTAGCATTTGTAACAAATTTTATTACTAGAAGCTTTTATTACTAGAAGTTTTGGGAATGATATGGGAATGATTTATTTATTATAAATGTGGAAAATTGCATCATTTTATAAATAATAAACCATGTACTAATAGGCTCCATTATTAGATTTAATTGATTTATATGAATAATATCTTTACAGTGATGATTTATTTTTTACTACATACAAGCTTATGTAGAATTTCTGCAATTGAAAAGGGAAAATGGAAATTGATGGGACTGAGGACTAATCAAAATTAATTCCTTTCCAGAATTGTAATGTTGCCAGTTGGCCACTGGATTTTGAGTTTCAGTTGTCCCGTGGATTAAATGGTTCTGCAGAAGAGCAGTCATTTCTTAAATAGCAGTAGGACTTTTTTTCCATTCCTTTTAAAATGTCTCTCATTTGTCAGCCTTTTGTCCCTTTCTTTATCCCAGGGACTGACCCAGAACCTGGAGTGCCTGTTTTGACTCTCTGAAATTAGGTGAAATGTATTCTGGGACTGGGAGTGTGAGAGGGTGCTATGGGAAGAGTATTCACGCTTACTTAATTAGATGCATACATGATGTTTCTTTTGCGGCTCCATTGTGTATATTTGGTACAGATACTTGGACTTTGCAAACTCTGACAGTTTCATTTTCAGGAATCTTGCACACATCTGCTGTCATTCATCTGAGATATGACCATCTTTTGCTGCTGCAAGAATGGTATTTTCCTTTCCCTGTAAACCTTCTGTGTTTGTGAAGTGCAGTCCTTGTGTCTTCAGAGTTATTTGACTTTAAATGATTTCAAAGTAACCTGGTATCTCATGTGTTTTCTAGATAACTAAGGATATAGACATTGTATAATTAGTATAGTAGCTATTATATGTTGTTTCTCAGTTGGGATTTTCCCTTTTTCATTTTTTAAAATTTCTTTTGAATGCTCTCTTACTGCATTAAAGTATCTGATTATTTTAGCTGAATTAGAAAATAATTTCATCTTAATGATGTTTCATAATTTTCAAATACTGTTTCTTGAATATCAGAGGCTTAATTCCTATTTGGCTAACTCCTCAGTAAGGAGAAGATTTTGCAGAAAAATGTGTGAAAACATTGTTAAGTATAACTCAGTAATCCTCTTATCTAATCTTGCTGCAGCTTAACTATGAGGTAGTGTTCCCTTCTGACATAATTGTATAATTGCTATTTTTTCAGCAATCCTTTCTGAGGATTTCAATCAGTGCAAAACTGTGTTTCTTGCAGAGCAATAAAATATATGTCAAAACTATAATGACTTCCAGTTCCATTCAAATACGTTGGTATGTGAGTTCTTCCGTACTGCAGACTTCAGGATAGCAGAGAGCTCCATGAAGAAGCTAGGATAACAGAGGTGCAGGAGTGTATGAGGTGAATTTGTGTGCAGTAATTTAGCCTGCATCACATGAGTTTTGGTAAATTATTGGAGGGTATAATGTAGTACACTGTAATTGTAAGCCAAAAAATCCAGCTATGTTTGTGGCTGGTGCAAAAAACCAGAATTATAGTGAAGCAGGGCAAGAACCTGAGCAGTTGAGAAAAAATAGAATAACCCTTTACATTCTTTACTTCTGTGATGTATAGTAATTAACTCCTGTCATCTTCTTTCACAATTGATTTCAACACAGGGAGAAGGATCCGAGATCCTTCTTCTTTCCCCTTTGTTGGCAGCACTAGTGAAAGCTGTAGGAGACTTCTTTACAAGCAGTTGTGCCTGTAATTATGCTGGTCCATCTATAATAAAGGCATGAAAATCAATGTTTTCACATCCGACTTAATAACAGTCCTGGTAAATCTTATGAACTAGCAAGTGTTCCCCTCAAATCTTCCTTTTGCTTCAGGGCATGCAGCTGCAGTTGCAGAGATGTCCAGAGCCATGTCTCCACAACTGTGTTAGATCCAGGGCAAGGTTAGACTTCATTAGCTTACTACAAAGAACAAGTTTTAATCTTGATAACAAGCTCCTAAGGTTTAATTTTATTGTTCAGAATACAAGCATAATGTTTAAGTTTGTCTTTAATCATTTAATTCCTTTTGTCCTCTAGATGATGCTGATACTGGTGGCCTGCAAACTATGCTAAACTTTTTTCTCAAAAGTACCATGTTGGAAAGGGGGTATTGCATCATTCAAGCATTTTCTTTTCCTTTAAGATTGGCTAAAGTGAGACATGTTTTAGTATCACTTTATATTTCCTTTTTCCTTGTGCAATTTTGAAAAGGTCTTTACCTCAATGAACTCTTCAGTCATTTCCTAAATCTTCAGTTCAGTGTAATGTTTTTAGAAACAGAAGACTTCAGATAAACCTTACTGTTACTAATTGACAGTCTGATCTGTTTCTTCTTCCTCTAAAAAATGCATATGAGAGACTGGAGCTTCTGCATGTGAAACTGATTATTAGATCCATCAGTTCTGTAATTGCTGAAAAGGTGAAGTTTAAAACTGCAGGCTATGAATGTCTTCTTTTTAATACATTTTACTGACTGCCTGGAATTTAGTTATTTTAAGTATGTACTGTCAGTACAGCCCAACAGTAGTTTCTGCTTAGATTCTGTAACAATTGGCTCTTGGAGCTTTAGTCATGGTTGTATAAACAATATCATATTAAACATGAAGTTTAAACTGGAAGTTTCATAATGGTATCACAGATCAGTTTTTCTATGTTACATTTCTCTGCTGATCATCTAAGATGTCTGTATTTATTCCACATGTGCTGCACTCAGAAGAGAAAAACATGTAGTAGCATTTCTTTGCCCCCTTTTGGGTCCAAATCCCAGTATAAAGGAAATAAGGAGTATCTTCTTTGAGGATAAATATAAACTTTCTGAAAACATCCTAACTTTTATTGCTGTTACCTTTGCTGTTATTTTATGGTAGTCAGTCTCATTTTCCATCCAATTACCCACGTTGTTAAGTTTTCCCTGAGATCACACAATCTATTCGTAGGCATGTTTAGATTGGGAATCGTGTGCCTTTTCAACTAACAGTGTTTTTGGGCTATGTTCTCATCACAAATATGTCTCTATCAGCAGTAGCAATTCTGCGGTAGTAGAAGGAGATCTGCTGCTTCTCTACTCTCTGGCACTCATCTACTTTAATGACCACACAATGACACATTTGACTTATTCAAGAAGTTACACTGTGCTGTCAAGAGTCAGTTACGAGTCCTGAGAACAGCACGTGCAAAACCAGGCTCCTGAAATGAGCTGAGCTCCAGGTCTGAAGAGAAAAAAATAAGATTTTTGGCTTTGAAAGTGTATTTGAGAGAGAGAAATTGATGGGAAAAGAGATGGCAGCTAGGTAACATGTTACATGTAACATGAAAACCACGACCAGAAAAGTGAAGCATAAAACTGAACAATATTGTTCAGCCTTTTCAAGCAAGTTTTTTAATGTATTTCTACTTGGTCATATAAATTCGTGGTCTTTAGAAGTTGAATGTACTTCAAAGTAAATTAAATAGTTTCTTGTTTTGTTCTTTCTAATTCACTGTGTGTAAAAGTATATATGTGTATATATTCATGTACAAGGCAAATGTGAAGTATATGCTGATGTTGTATTCTTCAATTAGATTTGATATCTTTTATATCTTTCATGAGATGTAATGTAGTTTGTAAGATGCTAATTTACTATTTGAGAGCAGAGGTAGTGAGAGTCTTAATTTTTCCCCTGGAAAGTTTTGGAGGTTTTTAATATGACAAATTTAGGGAATTTTGCTCTGTTTGGTACATTACCTTGATGCAAATTTTATTGTTCAAATTACTTTAAAATTGTTTGCCGGTGCAGGTGCTTTTTTTAACAAAGAGCTTTTGGAGCCAGTAAATTGATCGTGTGTCTGCAGGCTTACTATGAAATAACAGCTTTGTGAGGGGGCTCTTTTTAGCAATCTCCTACAGACTCTTTAGTGGTCAAGGGAAGGAAAACCAGTTTGCAGAAGCATTTGAAGGGGACCGTTTCACAGTTGTAAGCGTGCAGTACTTCACAGTATTTTCATGTTTGACAGGGATGTTTGGCATTGTTAGTGTTTTTAGTGTACCTATTTGTGGCACAAATTTTGTTTTGTGGAAAAGAATTGGAAGAGAAATGTATCTTTACATCTGCTCTTACTGAAAAGGCTAAAGAGCCATTAATTTTATTATTTCTTTATTAATGTACATTGCTAAAAAGTCATCATTTCATTCTAGAGAAGCTGTTGGCAAAGTTAAGGATAAAATAGATCTGGGTACCTGTGGCATGATGTAAAATCTTCATATTACTATTGCCAGGGCATCTAGTCACCCAGTACGGAATCAGAGAATGATCGGGGATGGAAAGGACCTTAAAGGTCTTCTAGTTCCACCCCCCCTGTCATGGGCAGGGATGCCATTCACTGGATCAGGGTGCTCAGAGCAACATGCAATCTAGCCTAGAACACTTCCAGGGATGCGGCATCCCCAACTTCTCTGGGCAAGTTGTTCCAGAGCCTCACTACCCCCACAGTAAGGAATATCTTCCTAATATTTAATCTAAATCTCTCCCCCTTTAGTTTAAAACCATTTCATCTTATCCTGTTACTCTTTGCCTGTGTGAAAAGTCACTCTCTCTTTTTCTTTATAAGGAAAGGGGGATATTTTTAATACTGGAAGGACCTTGCAATAACGTCTCCCTTGAGCCTTCTCTTCAGCACGCTGAACCACCACAGCTGTCTCAGCCTGTGTTTGTAGGAGAGGTGCTCCAGCCCTGTGTCATCTCCTCTGGACCCCCTCTAAGAGGTCCATGTCTTTCTTGTGCTGGAGGCCCCTGTGCTGAACACTGGACTCCAGATAAGGTCCACAAGGGCAGAGCAGAGGGGAAGTATCACCTTGCTAGGCTGGAAGTGCATACTATTCGCTTATATCCATGTTTTCGTCCAGAATAACCTCAAGTCCTTCTCCACAGGACTGCTCTCGGTTCTACTTCCAGTCTGTCGTACTCAGATCTCTAATTGCCCTGAGCCAGGTGGAGAGCCTTGAACTTGGATTTGTTGAATTTCATGAGGTTGTCATGGGCCCATTTCTCAAGCTTTTTTAGATCTCTCTGGATGACATTCCATCATTCTGTCAACAGCATGACTCATCTTTGTGTCATCTGCAAACCTGCTGAGTGTGCACTCCATTCCACTGTCTGTTTCATTGATGAAGGTATTGAAGGGCACCTGTCCTGAGAGAGAGCCCTCAGGAACATCACTTCCACTGGCCCGCATCTGAAAATAGTGCCTTATACCACAGCTGTCTGGCTGTGTCCATCTGGCCAGTTCCTTATTCCCCAAATAGTCTACCCTTCAAATGTATTTCAAAAGATTTAAAGAAATCTAGGTAGATTATGTTAGTCAGTCTTCCCTTTGTTGACTGTTGCAGTCCCTCAGTCACTGAAGGCCCGCACATCAGAGGTTGGTCAGGCAAAATTTGGAGTTGGTAAAACCTTTTTTGCTCAAGTCTCAGATCACTTCCTTATCTCGTATGTACCTTAACGGACTTCTGTGAGAATCTACCCCATGATCTTCCCAGGCTCAGAGGTAAGGCTCACCAGTATGTAGTCCCTTGGTCTCCCTCTATGTTTTTAAAAAGTAGAAATGATGCTTCCCCTTTTCCTGTCATAGTGGACTTTGTCTGATTGCTGTGACCATTCAGATATGATTGAGAGTTGTTGCAGGCTTGGCAACAACCTTAGCCAGGACCCTAGGATGCATCTCATCAGGCCTCATAGACTTGTGGCTGTTCAGTTTCATCACATGGTCCTAAGCCTGCTCTTTATTTACAGGAAGAGAGATTTCATTTCCCGAGCTTAGAGGTTCATGGATTGGAGAGAAGTGAGAAGCCCGAAGTACTGTAAGTGAAGCCAGTGAAGGCCAAGGCAAACACCAGCCTTCTCCATATCCATTGTCACGAGTTCTACCTTCACATTTACTGAGATAGCATATTCTCCTTTGGCTTTCCTTTATGACCGATACACTTACAGATCCCCACTTAGTGTTCTTCACATCTCTTGCCAAGTCCCTTTATATCTGTGTCTTAGCTTTTGTTGTCCCATCCCGACATATCTGAACCATATCCTTCTATCTTTCCAAGCCACAAGTACCTGCTTTTACTGGCTGTGCATTTCTTTCTTATTCCTCAGTTTGAGGAGCAGACCTTGCTCTTCAGACCTTGCAGGTTTACAGTTTACCTTGCTTGATTTCCTAAATAAGGATGGGGGGTTCTTGTGCTCTAAGAAAAGTGTCCTTAAAGAGTTGCCTGCTCTTATCAGCTGCTTTGTCCCTAAGGATAATTTATCAGGGGATCTCGCCCACTAATTCTGTGAGCAGCTGGAGTCTTACTCTTCCAAAATTCAGGGTCTTGACTTTGATTTTTGCTGGGCCTACGTTCCTCAGGATCATGGGCTCAACAAGGGTGTGGTCACTACAGACTGCTCCAGACTGCTCCGGCCTTAAGCCCTCTAATGAGCTCATCATGTATGAACAAGTGAAGAAAAGTGAAATTTAAAAGCTAGGATTTCTACTAGGTGCTCATGTTTCAGGGTGTAATTTCTAAATTTGATATTTAGTTCCTTATAAAACTTAGAAGTAGATTGCTCCATAACTGAGGTAAAGGACAAAATCATAACTATAAATTTTGTGAAAATTATTTGAATGAAATAGTTCTCTGTAATTTTTTTAAACCTAGGTTTGTGCATAAATTTAATTTGATCAAAAAATGAAGTATTTCTCATGCCTCAGCATTGTCTAAACCTAGCATCTTGTGTATAATTGGTTGCTGTAAATATACATACTCTCATATCACAGATTCTGCCATTACAAATACTCAGCCATTTTTTAGTATTTTAGGCAAAAATGGGATTTTCTTGGTGTGAAAAGAGCAGCCTGTCTTTCAACATTGTCTAACTACACAGTCTATTTATCTGAACCAAAAATAACTGAATTGCAAAATCAACCAAACTCTAGTATATTAGTTGTGACTGCTGAATTTAACATTGCTTTAGCATTAGCACAATGATTTCTGTATTTAATCATTTGTAAATTAAGTCTGCGTTTCTCAAAATAGACATTCAGAGCTAGTGCATCCTTAGGATCTTAATCTGTTTTTATTCCTTCACTTGTTAAAGTGTTAAAATTTATGGGTCTGCTGTGAGAGGGAGAAAGGTATTAATGTGTGTGAGATGTTCTTTTAGCTATAATCATTGCAGAAGAGCACAGGAAAAACTAACCATTGCTAGTTCAGAACATACCTTATGGGGTGCGCAGTAAAATATATGGATAAAAAAAAAGGTAGTGAGTATTTTTTCATCATATTTTCCCAGCAACCACAGTACATTTTATGCCTCCATTAAAGTGTCAACCCTTTTAGAGAAATGTATACCCAAGATTGTATTCTGTGAATACCTGTGGCCCAAATTAAGGAACCTGCATACTGTTATTTCTGAGTGATCTTATGAAGTGTTGGACTTCGTAACTGCAGTCCTTAAAATGTTGCATAAAAGGTTTTGTCTTTTAAGAGGTCTGGTTTGGACAGTAATTTTTCCTTGAGGATAGCAGAAAGCAACATCCCTTTCACTCAGTTTTGGCCAGATTTCAAGTATCTGTTTTCTGCTTTCAGCTTTGCTAAAACAGTTCTCAAGCATTTTGATATGATCAAACAATGGTTTGTTTAGTTGGCATGACCTTTCCCTTGTCTGGCTTCCCTCCTTCTAGAGAAAATGACATCTATTCTGCGGTAGACATGAACAATTTCCATGCTGAAACTTAGGGATTAAGAGTTTGCTAAAATTATATTCCAAGGGACGAAGGGGTGAGCTAAGGGTTCCTTGTTAGTGTTTTATGATAATACACACCACTGTGCAAATGGCATGACAGCAGCCAGGTGGCTGTATTGGCCTTTTATCCACAGTAAAACAGCATCAATCCCAATGTGCAAATCACAGATGGATTTCTGAAGTATTATGTGGGCTGAGGATGTAGACAACATCCACAGCACTGTATTTTTGTACACTTTTCTTTCTAGGCTTTTCTATCCAGTTAATAAGATGTTGGAAACAGAAGTGGTCAGTATGCAAGATAAAATCAAGTTGATTTGTGTGATTCTTTACTCAGGATTAGGCACTCTTTTAATAAGTAAGGAGCAGAGGAAGATAGTAAATCAACATATGATATTTAAGATGATAAACATAATGTCATCTATAAAGTAGCTGGTTTATATTTTCTTCTTATGTGTAGAGCACATATAAGTGATATATTTAGTAGCTGCTACACTGAGATATCTTACTTTTCGCTTGACTTTGATTTCCTGCATATTGCTATTAATATGATGTTTCTTTTTACATTTTATATTGAAGAAATAACAGTAAAATTCTAGCATTTTTAATAAATAGTTTTACAGTTAATTATACTGTCAGTATTTAAATTAGTATGCTTCCTTAAAATCTTAAAATTTTAAACATAATCTATAATTAGCAGTTTTTCTGTCAGGGATTGGTGTGTTTTCAAGCTGCTTCTTTTACTTCAGTTCTTAGTTGGATTGCTTAAATGTATAGGATCAAAGCAACCACCGTATTAATGATAAGTGATGTAGAAGTATTTAAGACATGTAACAAAGTCTGCTGCAAGAAACCTGGCAATTCAGCCTCTCCTCCATCTGCCTCACTGTCTGCTAATGCAGCCCATCAGCTTTTTTCTGAGGATCCTTTATGAGACAGCGTCAAAAGCTTTTCTAAGGTCAAGATAGACAACATCAATTACTTTTCTCTTGTCTGGCACTATCAGTGGTAGCTGCTTCCTGGCTGAAGATGAAGTTTGTAACAGAAGAACTTCTGTCAGTATTTTTTGAAAACAATGCAAAGTAAGAAATGATAGAGTATAAGAGTCACTGTCATGGGTGGCTGTTTAGAGAACTGGTAGACTATAGCTACCAGATAGGCTTTTTTTCCTGGGAAATAAATACTGGAATGTCAGAAGCTCAGTCTGGTAAAAAGGAGCAAATCAATGAAGATTGAATAAATACTTAAGAGGAACTTCGAGAAGAATTACTTCTAAGATTGTTAGTATGCTTTATGAGTGACTTGTTTCTCAGCCAGACAGCACAGAGGAATGATCTTGACTCAGAATCCCAGAAAGGTCAATGCATCTGATGCAACCATGCATCAGATAGGGGGATCTGTTTTCCTGGGACCACAGTGAGATTGCTGTGTATATCTTCAAGGCTGAAGACTCCACTACCTCCTTGGGTACCTTGCTCAGGTGCTCAGTCACTCTCACGGCAAAGAGTGTTTTCCAAAGTTCATACAGCATCTTCTGTATTTCAGTTTGGACCCACTTTGGTCCTGTTACTGGGCACCAGTAAAAAGACATGGTCATATTTTTTATTACCCCTTCATTTCAGGTTCATTTCATTACTCCTTTATTTCATTTTATTGCCCCGTCACCACTATCATCCCTTCAGGTATTTACATTAAAAATGGCTTTATGCCGTTACATGCTGTAGTTGCACATTTACATAGTTTGAATTGAGTGCTCAGCCGAAGATACTGTAGTAGGACAGCAGTCCCATCCTGTCCCAGTCCAGCTGAGGTTCCTCTGAGTCAGAATCTAAATCTGCTCCCTGGAAACATCAAAGTAATGACATTGAAACAGTAATATTATGAAATGGCTTAATGGACCTCAGTTGGCTTACCTTCTGCCTGGAAAGACATCAGAATTAGGCGAAAGTAAGCAGTGGGTGCACAGTCAGGGGTGAGTGAGTTGTGGAGGGGAAAGGAAAGAAAGAGCCAGAAAGAGCCTTTATCTTTGATGATAGAAAACTGTTAATTCAGCTAAGCAGGACAGAAAAATTACTCTCTGATAAATGATTCTGAACAGTGGCAGAATCAAAACTATTAAATTTAAGAAGAAGAAGAGTATTTAATGATTAGAGAAGAAACACAAGTTTTAAAATGAGGAAGCTAATTAGAGTGTCAGTTTATTGGATATCTTGTGATTTATGTTGTAATAAAATATAGGACATATGTGTGAGTTTAAATACAGTTACAGTTTCAGGTACATTGCACTTAGTTTTGCTGGCAAGTCTGTAATTTTAACGGTGTTTCAATATTACTGAGATATATTAAAACAGCATAATTTGCAACTGAATGAAAATTAAATTACCTTTTTTATTTAACATTAAGCCATTTTTCAGGATTACGGCTTTAAAAGCAGCTTGTTGTCCACTGTATACACAGTGCAATGTAAATTCTTTACACATTCTGGATAGGCAAATCTTCATGACTGTTCTTAGATTTACATCAGAATTAGATTTACATCAGAAGTAGTGGCTCTCTTGCAAGTATTCTGATTTTGTAATGAGGCCTTGGCTCATTTCATTGTAATTCAGCTCTACAGAGCTGTACTTTATTCATTCAGCAGTTTAGTCTCTTGCCTGCCAAGAAGATCCTGATGAGTTCCAGTTTTCCTTTTGAAGAACAGAAGCACTTGAATACTGCAAAACAAATGTGCTTTCAAATTGATTGTCACTAACTGCTGCCAGGGTGCCTGTTTTCCTTTGTCTAATTCACAGCAAAATAGGGTGTATTTATACAGAAGGTTTTCTTTGGCTACTTACTTAGATACAGGTAATGTGTAGGAAATGGCTTTTCCATTTCACCACACCTATGCAGCTCTGTTTTGAGGGGGAGTGGTTATTCTATCGAAGGAGTGGTTATTTCTATCCAAGTACTGTCACTTCAGACAATATTTCAGGCAAGTTTTGGATCTCACAGAGCACCTATAAAACCCCAGGAATTCTTGGTTCTATCAATCCAAAATCATTGGATTGGTTGGTAGTTGTGCAGATTTCGTACTTTCATGTTTTGTAGCGTTGCTGGGGAGGACTTTGAAAATCAGTGAGATTGGCAGCTAAATCTACTGTGAAACTTGAAGTTTGGTGATTTTAATGCAACATAGCATTTTAATACTGCTTTATTACACAGTAAAATTTTATATTAATGAGTAGCAAAACCAGAACTTTGTATTAGTAAAGTAAATGCAAGCATTGGGTGAATATATAGACGTCAGTGTGAATGAACATTAATTTAAATTAACCTTATCTTCCAGTCTTTTAGGTTATCTGAGGAAATATGTTTACTTCCTAAATCGTGTGTTATTCAGTAAAATTTTATTTATAAATTATTTTAATGCTTTGATTATACTAGGTACACTTGGATTCCTTTGTGTATATTGTCAAAAGGATCTGGCAGTAGATAAGGAAATAAACAGAACAGCTAAAATTATTAAAGCAATGATGTGCTTTTTTTCCCCCTGTTTCTCTGAACCAAAACCATTGGGAGTTTTTAACATCAGATTATGGTGACTTGCTTGATCCATGCTTCCAGCTGTTCCATTAGGAAGGAATTTGTGAACCACTTTGGTCTCAAGTACAGTAATCACTAACACGGGGAGCTCTTTCTCCATGATATCACAAACAGAAATATGGCTTTATTCCCAGAAGCAGCATTTTATTTTGAAAATAAGATACTATTCCTTCTTTTGGAGAAAAATGCATTTGTTTATTAAATAATTATGGCAATTATATTGAAGTTCATTTTCAGTATCAAGTTTTTGGTAATGCTGTTTTTCATACCATCTCTAGAAGTATATATTAGGCCTAAGATTTCATCACCATGGGATGACATTTCCACAAGGGAAAAAAAAGCAAATCTTTTAATTTAAGTAATTTCTATTGTGTTTTTTTCTTACAAGTGGTATTTAAGAATAATCATATTTTTAAGGCTAGAATATAGAATCATATTTTTAACAATAGAGTTGTGGTAGGTTTGCAGTTTCATAATTCTGATGTTATAGGTGGTAGGTGATCAGATGTATTTAAAATGGTAGGTGATCTGATTCCACTGATAATGCTTTCTCTTTTTAAGCCATGCTAATGCTCTGGGTTTTTGCATGCTGTTTATTTCTATCTGCTAATTTATTACATTTCTGCTCAAGAGAGTGACTGTTAACTCTTGTTTCTATAGAATAAGCGGTCTCTTTATCCATTCTCTCCTATAAATGCAGGACATTTCTCATACCTAATAACATTTTCAAATCCTTTCCTGTTTTTTGTCTGTGTTCAGCTGCAGTATAGTAAGTATGTCTACACTGACTTCCAATACTGTTCTTTGGTTTAACATATTTGAAAGTCTTTAAGTCCTCCATGTATCCTCCTTTATGTTCTAATTCTGTGGACTGCTCTGGGACTTCATACTCCTCCCTGTTTTCACTTTCAGGCTGGTTAATCAAGTCATACTTCCTATCCATATCTAAATTATCCTTATTGTTTACTTTATTGGTTTTTTGGGCCTTACTTGTTTTTATTTGTCTCTGCTTTCCCCTACGTAAAAAGACCACCTTTTTTTTATCCTGGACCTTGTTCTTTTGAAGATGATTCTTTATTGCAGTGTGAAGTACTTCAAGTGCATTTGGTGTTGGAATTGTCACATTGTATTCCTTTAATCAAAGACTGATGTCTGGGAAGTGCTTTATAAAGTATGTTTTCAAGTTCCCTTTTTCTATTCATTTTCGTATTTAAAGTGGGTATTACTTCCCCTATTACTCTGTGTTTATTCTGATCTTTCACTATTGTCTTTTCTGTGATTTTGTTTTACTTATTCTTGCATATTTCTGCCAGTCTTTAGAACCTTATCAGTATTCAGTGTCTTCTGATTTCTCCTCTCCTCTTCGTCTTCTGGTTTGGCATATTTTCTTTTTAGCTTTTTTAAAAAAATAGCCACTTTATATTATGCTACTGTTTCTGGTGATCTGCATCAACTTACATTATTTTCAATGTGTCAGTCTTCTCTGATGCTGTTCATATGTACACCAATTCTGAACTGCATAGCAAAAATAAAAAAAAATATCTTTCCATTGATGATCTTCCAGTCTTTTTTTCATCCCGTTTCATATCGGGGGAGGAAGTTTTCTTGTAGCTATTAAACAATTTCTCTTTCTCTATATTGATTTCACCTATATTCTTAGGCTGGTTTTTGTTCTATGTTTGCCTAAATTCTATGTACTTAACAATCTCCTTTCATTTAATTTAGTATTATTTGTCAAGATCTATTATAATTCTGGCTTTTTATTCCTTTATCAAATTATTTATTTCTACCTACATTTCCTCTCATTGAAGAGAATGAAGACATTGAAGGCTTTTCTAGAATCAGGAATATCTGGTCTTCCCTCTGTAATGTCCTGAAAAGTAATAATTTCCTTTTGAGAACTGTTTTTTAGTAAGTGTACTTACTACCTTTAGGAAGACAGAAGACTTTTTTTAATGTCTGTTTTGTTGTTGTTGTTGTTGTTATTGTTTGGGGGATTTTGTTGGGGTTTTTGTTGTTGTTTCCGGGGAGAATAACATTATAGCTAAATCTGAATCTGTGTTTTTTCCACTCTCCTAGTACTCCTCCAATCAGGAAGTGATTGTAGATTTTTTGCACATCTTTTGTGCATCTCTGACACTTTATGTAACACTGAGGTTTGATAATGTGTTGAACCTAAATTCCAGTCACTGGTTGTTTATTCATCTGCTTGTTTCGACAGGAATTTCAGCAAGGGTCTGTAGTAGATTGTTGCAGGGCTGCTTCTTTGGGGGGTTGATTTATTTTTTTGATTTAATTTTTTGACTGCTCACATACAGAATAATACATTTGGAACAAGTGTTAAATGTTTTCATTTGTGCTGCCTCCCTTGTAGTGGTTATCGGTGTAGGTTGCAAATACTGTATTATAATCTCTAAAATTTTTATTTGCTGTGAAGTGTAAATTACAGTGAATTGGTACTTCTACCATTAAAATATATTTTGATTTAAAAAAAATCCTGCAGTTCACACTAGTAACTATTCAGGTGGTTTGGGTTAGTGTTATTTTTTTTTTTTAATCCTAGCTCTGACTCATCAAAAAATATTTTCTGGCTGGTTGTTTCTCTGAAAATGTAGTTATGAGAGTATTAACAGTGCTGTGCCAATGTGAGAGAAGAGAAGGATTTGTTTTTTGGCTGCCTCAGTAAGCATTTCATTCCACCCCTTCTTCTGAGTTGTCCCTTTAATTAGCTCTAGCACACTACTGCTTACTGGAACAGAATCACAAAAATATTGGCATTTTTTCTTCCAATGGCTTAGTCAGGGGCACGTTCTTTCCAACTAGAAACAAGTCAAGAAATAATAAAGATCAGACTCAAAGCTGGTTTTCCAGATACTAACTTAAAGGGACCATTCCTGAGGATTTTAAAGGAGCACTGGACAAGTTTGTCATTGGCTCTGCAGGCAATGTCTCAGCACAGTCTTCTGTCATACCTAATCTAGTTTATTATCCTGTGCAAGATAACATAATCTATGAGTAAGCCAGAGAAAAACAAAAAATATAGAAGTATATAAACTGAATACATTGCTAATGGTGTGTGGTTTATTGAGAACTGTAGCAAATCAAAAATGCTTAAAATTTTGTGTATGTAAGCAGAAAGTAAAAATCTCCTACTGTTTCATCTCCTGTTCTCTCTAGGACATTTGGATTGCTGAAATATTTTGATACTCAAAGCACAATACAATATTATATTGCTTAGATACTGTTTAGGAAAAAAATATTGAAATTTGAAAGATGTACTTGAAATCTCTTTGATTATAAATTAATATATAAAAATGTGCATATTCCACTGAAATGTTTTGAATTTGACTTGACAGAATTTAGGGAAGGCTATGTAATTACATGGGGACTTAACAGTTTTTTAAAGGTTTTGTAGCTTTTTGGGAGTTGTTTTTTTTTTTTTCCCAAATTGCTATTATCCTCATGTTTTAGTAGCAAAGTGCTTTAAACTGAGGCTTTTATTGAATGTAAAATATTCTCATAGAATTTATTTAAGGAATTTTTTTCTAAAGCTTACTTTCACGTTCACGATTTTTATGCAGATGTTAACTTTGAATGTTCTGTCGAGTGGAGGTCAGACTTTTACTTCATTTTCTTAGCTGAATATGAAGATGTAGCTAGATTTATTTTTTCTTCTCCCATATTTGGTAGGGTATTTTTTATGATTATTGTAAAGTAGCTTAGTTGGTGGCTGTGAGGTGTGAAATGGCAGGCATGAGGGTCAGTACTGAAACAACCACCACATTGTTCAGGTACATAAACACTGTCAAAATAGATGCCTGCTCAAAATTTTATGAGGTTGATGTCTAGAATGTATTCCATACCTCCTTTTGTCTAGCATACTGCTTTAGTCAGAACGTGTCTTTTCTTCTAATTTAAGTATTTCCTCCCTAGAGGATTCTGTTTCACTGTATAGTGTTTCAGATTTTTTCTTTGTGTAAAACATTTAATTATGAATATTTTCTTATTTACTATTTCATTACTAACTTATTATTTACTCTTTCTGCCCTCTTTGCTTGGTATGTCTATGTTTTTTGCAGAGAGGAGGTTTATCTGTCCATTTTCTCCTCACTACTAGGTTTGCTACGGGGTACGACAACTTTGTTTTACAGCTCTCTGGTTTTGGATTCTCAAATTATTTCTATTTTTGAACCTGAAACTAAGTGTCATGGGATTTCATTAATTATTTATTTATTCTTAAAGGCAGTCTGTAGGTTGAGTTGTTTCTTAAATCAAATGTAGAGGAAAACTTTGTGTGGCTGCCTTGATGTTTGATTAATATATTGAAAAATAATACACTTGAGATTTTTACAGTCTTTTTAAAGACTGTATTAGCACACAGAAGACACACCCGAGATTTTATGGAAGCTATATTACTATAACATTCTCCTGATAAAAAAAATATAAAAGCAGCAGAGTTAATTGAGCTGACCGTAGAAGGAGAATAATTCATTCATCTGACTCTTGGATTGAATTTTAAAACAAAATAAAAGAAGAATGAAGAAGAATTTCCTTTTTGAGACTTTTTCAAGCTGGCTTCATATTTTCTAAATTTATGTCCTTGTAGCTCTTCCTTCTTCCCTCTCTATATTCTTTCCCTCAATCTAGAGGTTTTTTTAGTTGTTTTTTTTTCCCTCCTAATATTGAAAAAAAAAATCCCACACTCGTAAACATTGACCCTGAAAAATGGGAAGAAAAGGTTATTTTTTATTTATTAGCTTAAATAAATTATTTTTAAATTTTGCTTGAGAATTAGATTTCTGGGTGTTGTGGTTGTAAAATTTCAGAACATCATTCATTCAGAAAAACATTTTTTATTACTTTTCTGTGGAATTACGTGTTAGAAAGAGTGCTATTGTCCTTCATTTATGGTAAGACAGAACTATTATATATTAAAATTTTATTACTTTTCACTTTAGAAGAGTAATTTTACTTTTTTATTCAAATACCCTTACTTGAAGAGGGATTTTGTGTTAGTGTGGATACAAAAGTGTCTGTATCAAAACAATACATGATTTATTAACTGTGTACTGTGAACTTTATCTCCTTGGGGCATTCTTCTTGGTCTTTAAATTTTCATTTAAATTTTTTGTTATATAAAAATTTAAATTTCATTTTCTTCTTATGATCGTGTTTAAGTTTCAAAAATAAGGGTTGACAATATAGCTTTTCAGGAAGAGCATATTTTTAGTTCACAGTTTCTGGGAATGTGTTTAATGTCAACCATAAATACTGACATTTGGAATTTAATATACTACACCAATGTGTGGTACTACACACCTGCCCAATTTTCCTGTAGTGACAGAAAATGCCAATTGGGCTAAGTGAGGCTTCTTAAAAGGTTGATGGTAAAATTTGTGTAACAATATAGTTATGCAGCTAAACTCTTTGATAAAAGAGCTTTGAAGCCAGAGCCAATGTTGTTGCTGGCAGGTGATGTTAAATAGAAATGTTCACTGTACTGTATGCTGGCAAATTGAGTTTGTTATTTTTATCATTCTTTCTGATCCAGATTCTAGCACTATTACTAGAACTAAACCAGTGCTAATATCAATCAGTTTCTAACATCCAACCCTGTTCTGTGCAATCCTGCAAAAACAAAATGAACCAAAAACTAGCTTATACATACTTAAGCTATGAAAACAACAATAAAATCTTTGAATCAGATATTTAAATTTATAATTACTTTGGACAATAAACTACTTTCCTGGAAATCAATTTTTTTCTAGCAGTTGGATGACTATTGATGCTATTAAAACACTGTCCTCTTTTGTGTCTGCATTCATTTAAGATATTAAATTCTTCCACCATTGTAGTTTTGGTGCTCTCTATACAGTGCACATGGGCCATTGGTTAACTATGACAAGCTGCATAACTATTTACGGTTTCCACTAGTCCTTATTTCCATACAGGTAGTATAAAGCAGCACATATGCACAGAGTTGGTTTAAGGACAAAATATTTAGAAACAGATGAAAAATTCAATAATGTAAATAAAATATCAGAAAGTTCCAAATTAAATTAGCAATATTAGAAAAAAATAAAATGCCTTTATAATACTTTTTTTCAATATTGTCTGTTAGTCTGGTATGTTAAATAGAAAACAATTTATAAAGCACTCGTGTCTACTATTACTTGGTTCGGGTCTTTTGAAGAAAAATAGGCACAAGTACGTGAATTTGATTGTGCGCAAGAGGAAGTCTGTTGTTTGTTATTTCATGGTGTGAAATAGTTCTGAAGATTCCAATGAACTTTATAAGAAAAGGAAAAATAAAAAGATTTCTTTACTTTTATAATAACTTGAATTAATATGAATTTATCATTTTCCCCAGGTTAATAACTATCCAGACAAGAAAATAATTTCCCATTCTCACTATTATTAGACTGTTTATTTTTAGTGCAGGCAATTTCCTTCCAGTTTCCACTGTGGCTTCTGCTGCTTTTGGCAGAGGTGAAACCTGAAACCCTTTCTTCATATCATTGTGTGAAATTAATTTTAAAATTTGCATTAAGATTTCTGTAACTATTTTTTAATGCAACTCATTAGTCTTGGCCATCAGGCTAACAGATAGTAAGCATTAGTTTTTTTAGTTCTAACTTGTATTTGACAGAGTTTGAAGTAAATGCAAACTGATATTTTTTTCTCTTAGCAGTAGAAGCTCCTCTTCTCTGACTCATATTTCTGAAACTAAAACCCAGGTCTTCTTATGTATTTTTGACCTTTTTCAAAATGTCAGAGCTTGACTTCATCCTGCAAGTTAAAAATGTGTGTGCAAGAGTGGTGTGTCGGGTGATGTTGATTGTATGGAGTTGTCCTTGGGAAAATAACATGGATATACATTATCCATGTACATGGCAGGTTGCTCTGTGCAGAGGGGACACAGTGGTCAATGTCTGGTTGGTTTTTTTTCTCTTTCTTGTCTTGATATGCGTGGAATTTCTGACTATTGAGACTGTAAGTAGCACATTATCTCTGTAACTGTTTAAGCAGTTTAAACCTCCTGTGCACACCACAACTTCTTGCTGTGGCAGGCCAAAGCCCCAACAAAGTGAGCAGAAGGAGAAATGAGCCACCAGCTGACGTCCTGACTGGGCTCGGCACTGTTTTTCTGCCTCAACTGCCTTGCAGAGCAACTCACAACTTTTCTCCTGGATTTTTTTGAAATCTTAAAGTAGTATAACTCCTTTTTTAGAAAGAAGAGTCCTGAGTAATTGATGTTAATGCTTATTCCCCAGAAAACATTCATTCTTGCAGTGAGATAAGGAAAAGAAATGGACAGCAAATACTCTATAATAAAATCATTTATTACTCTTAGCTCTTTTGAAGTACACAGATTCATTTATACAGTTGCGCCCCATACACAAAATAACATTAAGAAGGTAAGTTACTTGTCCCAGAAGCCAAATGAGAAACAAAAAAGTTCGCTATATTAAATAATTCCAGGGAGCCCTTGTAGATGCACAGGGGGCATTCAGGTACATTGGCTCACAGTTTTAGCAATGTCTGGAGTGTGTGCTTTTTTAAGGGATATTAAGTATTTAAGTAATTTCTTTTTTTCAGCAGTTTTGATTAAAGGTGTTTTAATGCTAATAGCAGTTATTTTTATTCAAACCTAACTTTATTTTTAAGAATGCAATTTTTCAATTTAATCTTGTCTGGTCACACTTTTCTCTCTCATGACTAGCTAAATGTGAAGTCTGAATAGAGTCTCATTAAAGAATATTCATAGCTCTATGGAAGTGAATTGAGGAGTCAAAGAAAATTTCAGAAAAATAAAAGGAACCAAAACATTAAGATATGACAGGAAAAATAAATGGTAAAAAAAAAGGCCAAAAGCCAGTATTCTGCTAAAGTGAATTATAGTAACTTGAGTTTCAACTACAAATAGTAGCAGGAGATGATTTTTTCATACTAGCTTTGACAGAAACATATATATATTTATTTTTTCTTAGGTGTAAAGGCAAATAATACCTTTCTCATTAGGATTTTTCATTTCAGTTTGATTGACTTCAATAGCCTAGGTAACTCAGGATAACAGAAAATCTGCACTTCTTTTATTTCTCCAAATACTGATGGTAATTTCCCATCCCTGTGTTGAGACCTCCTAGAAAAATTTAATTTAATCATGATTTATTCTACAGAACCTTTAAAAACTCAGTTATGAAATTCAGATTGAGGAGGTGTTTTTATAAATACTATTTGTAATCATAGATTTTTAAAGACACTTAGCAGATATTTCTGGTTAAATGCTGAAATAAAGAACCAGATTTGGAGTTTTCTTATGGCCAATGACAATCAATCCTGCAAGAAAGGTGTTTGTCATGGTTTGACACTGGCACAATGCCAGTGCCCCCATGAAGATACCCTCCCCCTTGGTGTCTGCTGTGAGATGTGACCAGGAATAAGCAAAGCAGGCTCTCAGTAACAAAGAAAATTTTATTAACTACACTACAAGAAAAAACCACAAGGAAAAAAAAAAAACACAAGGAAAATGAAAACTGCACAGAAGCATTTTCCTCCTCCCCCCACCAAATTTCCAATGCAATATCTCCCCCAAAACACCAACTCTCGATCCTGCACCACCCTTCCAGAATACTCAATCTACAGTTCATCAGGAGGAGAAGGAGTCTTTCTTTGTGCCATAGGCTTCCCCTGGAAACACTGTTGAAACCTCGTGTGTCTCCATGTCACTGATAGCACCGCCCGGAGAGATCCTTTGCCATCGTAACATCTTCCTTCCATGCTCAGTGCTCTCACCACTGTGCATGGACCAGAGCTGCTTCTAGGGCTGTCTTTTAAGGATGCATTGTCTCATTCCAAAAAAAGCACAGTCTCTCCTCTGGGACACCTGTCCCCCCCATATTTTTCACACCCCCTGGGGCTGAGGGGCATCCACACTGACTCTTCTGGTTCTGAGGCCTGTCTCCCCCTAAATGCTGTCTCTGTGTCACAGGAAAAAAAAAAATGGTTCTGTCCATGGCCACACAAGAAAAGTCCAGCAAAAAAAATGCCACTCCGTCTTCTCCGTTCCTCCAACATCTCTCTCTCTCTCTCTCTCTCTCTGGCACAGGCCTTCATCTCACTCACTCAATTCCCTCTTCATCTGCTGCTCCATTGCAGGAAAGGTCAATGCTCTGCAGAATTTTCATTTTCCACAAAAAGGGTTAAAACTCGGGCTCTGCCTGCCCGGAGAGACTCCCACAAGCAGCCGGACACCTTCTCTCCCCCCCTTCTTCTTCTCAGCCTGGCACATGTTATCAAGTTTCAAGGTAACACAGTCACAAGCACAGGCTGTACTCTCTCTCTCTCTGTCTCTCCTGGGGGGGCTGCCCGATGCCTCTGATGCTTCTCCCACCCTTCCATGCCGGGGCCTTTTCACTTCCCACCTCCGTCCACAGCCCCGGCCTGCCTCACCGGGCCTCGTGGCTTCCCCTCTCCCGGCCCAGCAGGAGCAGCCGGACGGGGGAGAGATGTGAACTCTTTCCCAGATGGAACCCAAGAGAACTTCCCAGGGGGAGAGCCCTGCTTTAACCCTGTGTTCTCAGAGGTGGATCCAGTGTCCCAGTGGCTGAATAAGTTGCCAATATTAAAATCTGAACATCCATTGGCTTGACCACAGGATCCCAGAAATCCTGTTTCCTGTCAAACCACCACAGTGTTATAATAATGAAAAGGGTCACAGGAAAATCAAGTATAAAAATACAGTAAAAGTGTCTCCACACTCAATAACTTTACATTTTAATCTACCTTTCTTCCTAGATTTGATTTGGAGATCAGCTAGCTTGTGCAGCTTTGACAGATTCCTCCTTTTATTTTCAAACTCAGAAACACTGACTTTTTTCCCCAACTTTATATATATTTGTATTTTAAATGCTCTTTGACGATAGTTCTAGGGGTTTTTTTCAGTTCCTAGATTATCTTCTTCTGTAATAGTCTAAATTATTTTGAAGCAAGCTTGGGAAGAAGTTCCTAATATTTATATGATGACTTCTTATAGTAATGAAAAGGTGTAAGATTAGATAGTGTCTTGTTTTATATACATGCTTCTTTTATTTACTTTTTTCTTGCTTTTGAGGAATCTTGCTGAATACTTGCAAATAGGGGTGTGTTTTTTAAAAAGACTTAACAATAGCTATGGAAAAAAAAATCATGACATCCATGTGTTTGGACAGTGCCCAGTTCTCTGCAGTTCCAAACTTGAAGATCTCTAGATGTTACCAAAATTATGCAGTCACAAGTCTAGTTTCAGAGGATATAGGGCTGCTTTGCAGAACTGCTGACTGCCAGTGGCTGCAGAGCAGCATCTGTTAGTCAGCATACCTTTTAAAAAGTGCAGTCCTTCAGTAGGGATAAGAAAATCCAAGGAACAGAGATTTTATAACCTTATTTTGGAAATTCTGGTTAGCTGCAAAATGAGCAGAACTCCTATGTCTTAACTGTCAACAGCCAGGCCAGGAAATAGAGCTTTCAGTTGTGTTCTTTGTTGTGGAATTGATCAAAGTAAGATGGTAAGAATCTTGGTATGAGAATTATTAGGATCAGATGTTCAAGAAGCCAAGGGGCATCTTAAAGTTCAAGAAGAGTGTTCTGTCAAGCAAGGGCAGAATCCATATTTAGATGTGACATTAAGTCAGAATAATAAACTTGCAGAAACTAACAGTCAAACCTGAAAGTTTTGTTTATGCTGTGTTGTATTGTTAGTGTTCATTCAACAGACTACCAATTTCAGCATACAATATTTTCAATCCTAACATTTTTTTCATGAATGTCCATATGCATTGTATCGACCTTAGCCATCCATATTATCAGCAGGTAAAGATTTTACTATCCTTTAATCTCTCTCAATTTAATCCCCCAAAGTTAGTATTTGTTTCTTCCTGCTTTTTAGGAATGGTATTGTTAATTAACATTTAAAAATCTTTATTTTCTTATTTGTGGTAGAAGTTTTAGTTTTATTTTTTAGCAATAAGCTGATTCAGTAAACAACTTGCAAGGTCTGTATGTACATACTGTGCATGTATGTGTGTGTATATAAGTATACTAGTTTGCCAGTTTCTAGAATGAAGCTGGTTACTGGTGTACCACACAGCAATTTAGTACAGAAAATGGAAAAACAACTTTACGCTTAAAAGGGAAAGGGTGTTTTATGCTACAGCACATGTTGATTTGGCTTGGAGGTGGGATAGGGCTACTGATTTTGCCAGGTTTAAAAGGGAGAGGGCATGAAAGGAATGAATCTGCCTTTTAATTAAATCTGCTATGTAGCTGGATTAGATGCACTGTAAATGCGCAGATAACAATGTAGAAATTGAATGTTGGAATTCAATCTAAACATAATTTTCAATGATGCTTACTGCTGGTCCAGCTTAGCCAGGCTTTAGTGGCATACTTGATCCTTTATTCCTGACTTTGACAACTGTTTCTAGAAGATGTATGATTTTTCAGCATTTTCCTCCTGCAGCCATTTTTTGCTACATGAGCATTGGCTGAATGGGACTTGAGGATGAGAAGAAGTTGTTACACTGTGGATACTTCTATGTACTTATCATCTCACTGAAAATGCTTTGAAAAGAAGATTTTTAATATTCAGATTCAGGTTCAGGGCTAATAAGTAAGAGAAGAGCAGTAAGAGATGTAGAAAAGTGGGCTTCCCTGAAGAACTATTGCAAATACTGTATGTGTATCTCTGTGTATATAGGTATACATATTATTAATTAAAATTAACAACTTTTTATACCATGTCCAGGATAAATCATGCATCTTAAAACTGACTCTTCGATTCCTTGTTGCATACTTGCTTCAATAAATCAAATATGCAGTTATTACCTTTTCATATTTTTTTTACATAAAGATATGATTCTTAGATATGATGTATTTAGCACTGAAATGACAAGCATTTGGTGGTATGGAAAGAACATAAGGAGCAACGCATTAGGGATGCAAGAACCAGTGTTCAATGAAGTTAAATCTCAGGCTTCACCATTTCTGAAAGGAAAAACTGACATAGTTGCTTCTCTGTCAAACTTGTACCCAAGGCATGTCAATAGTAAAAGACCATTAGAGCACAGAATTCAGCTATTACGTTGCTGTCTGTAGAAATAGGTGGGGCATTCTTGCAGGCAGCACTGTTACACAGCCCCAACACAGACATGACTGTGAAACTGATATTGTAAATCTGGTGTACAGGATAGTGAGCAATTTCCATGAAGCTCAAAGGTTCAAGGAAGACAATAGTAGCATTCTTTTTCATAGTTTCTGTTGAGCCATTTTGTAGGATTCAAAGTATAGAAACTTCTATCAAATTTCATTGGTATTTACAGAACTGTGTGGAAACCCTGCAGTTTCCTATTTAATTAAATATTAATATTCTGTAAGGAAAAGCAGTTTGCATAAAATCTAGGGTGAAGTTGACTGTGCATCACAGAGAAAAACCTGCCAGATCTTTCCAGGGCTGTGAGTGTGTCAAATCAGCGCTGGTTATGTTAGCTTGTGATAAAAGTACCTATGAATCTGCTGCAAAATACTAAAGTGGTTGCTGCTTTTCTGGCCTTCTGAAGAACTGTGATTGGTCTCTGCTGTTTCTCCAGAAAAATAAGTGCCTGTCTGTGTCCTTCACTGTGGTTAATGCCCTGTAAGTTGCTCCCCATGAGATGCAGGTCTGGGCTGGGGCTGCTGGCCTCTCAGCAGTTACAAGGGAGTTACAGAAACTCTGCCACAAGAACTAAGCCTCCTAGCCCTGGCAGGAGACTACTCTGCCTCTAGCTTCAAGTAATGGCAACAAGGTAAACCCAAAACCACCTACTTCAGATAAGTGGTAGCATCTCTTCTGTCACCTGAATCCTACATTTTTTTATTGGAAAGGACCCATTTCTACAATCATGCTGCCTAAGCCCCTTTGATGCTTTGTTGTTTTGGGCTGAGTGCATTGCCCCAGAGATGACTGAAACACCTGTCTGCTATCCCAGGCATCATGTTGCAATAGCTGTCATGGGTGGGTTGCTAACAGACCTAATGGATTTCAGAGATTTCTAAATGGATTTCAGACAGAAGTGATAAAAAATTCCTGGGTATTTTTGCATAGAGAGCTGTGAAATGATAGAATGTGTCTGTGTTTTGAGACTGAAGAAACCACTCTCTAAATCTAGTCAAATCTTGGTCAAGGATCAATTCCAAAGTCAGTGTTAAGCCCACACTTTATGACTGAGCTAAATTGAAATGTTGATTTTAGTTCATTATTTTTTCTGAATCACTTTTTATGAGTGCGCTTTATGAGACTGCATGGCTCTGACTTCTGAATTACATTTATTTTTATCTTTGAAATAGCCTGCATATTCTCAGCAAAGGTGAAGGTATTTGTTGATATATCAGGAGGATTAGAATTCATTTCATGGTAAATGTTAAGCCTTTGAAATTTGATTTTGTTCTGCAAATACAGGTAAAATACTCTTAACATCAAAAGAATATTTCACTAAAAATTGTTTAGAGGTTTGACTGTATCTGTATTGCATCAAGTAAGTAGTGCCTGTTGTACTGCCCAGTACCTGGCATTTTTTCCACTATTACTGTCTGTGGATGTGTGATTAAACTTTGGGGTTTTCCCTACCCATGAGTATGTACACAAAAGAGAGGGAATGTAAGATCTTTGTTAATTGTGACTTAATTTGGGCAACATTGTCACAAATTGTGACTCTAATTTAGGCAACATATGAATTTGTGGTATTAATTCTGCCTTTAGGTTCTTAACATAGTCATTTTTTCAATTGTATTATTATAGTACCATTATGTTTTAAATTTATGTTTAAATATATATACATACATAGAAACCTCCTCCACTTTACTTGATCTTCAGCCACATTGCCTACAATGTTTCTTATAGCATCAAGAGACATATTTGTGATTTTAAAAGCTGGCACTCTTTTGTTAAAAAGAATTGAAATATCACATATCGTAGTATTTCATATCTGCAGGAAAACCAAACAATATGAGAGAAAATTATTTTATTTAGCATCACAGGTGGTATTCAAGAGATTAGAAGTTGTCTCTCATGTGATTCAGTTTACCTAATTTGGATGTTTAAAAGCAATGTAGTTCTTCAAGCAGCTTTTACTGTACCCTGGTTCAACAGGAAGTATATACATTCATCTCAGAGTAAGGGAAGCCTCTGATGTTGGAGTGGCCAGAGGGGGAGAAACTTGCTCAGCTGCTGATGGAAGGTGGATTGGACACAGTAGGCAGGCTAAAACAGCCTGGACTCAAGTCAGCCTAAAATACAATGTCACTGCAACCTGCAGAGTGTTTCCCGTGGGTAATGCATTTACATAGACTCCTTGACTCTTTCACCAATTTTATCACTCTTGAAAGTTTTAATTTTTCAGTTTGTAGTTCTCATATGGAGTTGTCACTATAGCTAAATTAGCTGTGAATAGGTCAAAATGCTTAGGGGATTTTGTTGGTTTTGTTTGGTTTTGATACAGATGATACAGGTTTTATTGTTCAGTTAGACCTAAGTAAAGATCATTTATTCACGCCACGTCCTGTTGATTCAGCCAGACTCTGATTCAGTGGGTGTTACGTGCTTAGGCCTTTGAAATACCAATTTAAATTTCCACATGAAACAGGTTTGTCCTAAGCTATACTGATTAGCTGAATTTCTAACTTTCTTTAACAGAACTTCATGAACTGTCAGACATTTGAATATTTTAAATGCAGTTTCTTATTCATGAAACAAGGATTATTTATAACCTTTTCACTCTTTCCAGTTGGAAGGGACTGTAACCTTTGTCTGAACCTATGGTAACTTAGGTACTGTAATGCCTATTCACATACTGAATCATAAAAGTATCACAGCACCTTTCTCAAACTACTGCATGTGTCTCTAACAAAAAACAAAGCATTGGCCTTTTATCTGAATTTAATCAAGGATCTTGTGGGATATCTTAAAAAGAATGAAAGTAAATCGATGGAAGTTCCAAGTAGAGTCAATTTAAAATGAAAGAATTAAAGTATCCAGGGGTTTGCTAAGTCTTCCTGTTTCTCTAGTCATCTACAAAATCCTTCTCATAAAATGAAATTAGGAATGCTGCCTTGCATGAAGTCTTGGCCAGTAATTGTAGAATTATAGAAGGTCAGGTTCATATTCTTTTCATTTATTCAAGCTTATACAATTCTGAAAGACACAGACTGAACTGAGAATAAATGAAAAGTATACACTTCTTCCCATTTTATTTCTGCCTTTTAAGTCTGCATCTCAGTTAGATCAGGGGTTCTGCCCCACTGAGTTAAAATGCTGCTCTCTATAAAGATTTTGATGATGTGTAAGTAACAGCATTTTTTTCATGGCAAGCTGAAAAGAATTTTTCTTTAAATATGCCTGAACTGCATGCAGAGTGTCTACTATGTTGTGACATAATTTCATTCTCTAGTAAAATGATTGGTGAGCTCCATCTTAATGTGCTTGCTGCATTAAAATTGTATTTTGGTGTTTGCAATCACAGAACTGTGTAAAACTCCTTAAATGCTCCACAAATAGGAACATTTTTCTGCATGCTGTTACAGAACAGATTTTTAAAAAATTGGTGAATGTTTGTTTTCTCAAGCCCAATTGCATTTGTTGTTAGGTTATTGGAAGTCTTTGCAATAAATTTAAGAGATTTCAGGATAATTGCTTTTGCAACTTTCCTTCAATTGGATAGATTCTTGCTTTTTAAATTTATGTGCCAAAAAAGTAGTCTCACAGAATTGCATTTAGTTTGATTTTAAGAATCATCTATGAGAAGATGCTTTCCTGCTACAATTTCATAATTTTAGGAAAGTGTAATAGAAACTAAAATATACTTGGTACACTATGTATAATATAGTTAATGCATTTAATGAAATTGTGCAGTATTTCAACTCCTATGTGATATTTATTTCTTTGTAGGGAATATTTGTCTCTTTCATTAGTTTGCTTTACCAATATTCAGTGATAGATCAAAACTAATTAACTGATGTTCCTGTAATTGTTTCTCCCTACAGTGTCTAGATATTTTTTGTTGGTTATTTTTGTTTGGTTGTTTGTTTGTTTTTTTTTTTTTTTGAATATTGCATATTGTCCATGGAAATTCTAGATGAAAAAGAAATGTTCATAGAAAAAGATAATATGCAACATGGCAATGAATTTTTTGAGTATTTATAACTCTTGTAAAACCAGTTATACTATCTAAATACATACCTAAATAATAATTCTGTGTACTACATGGAAAAAAGAGAAAGGGAATATGAGTCTGGGTACTTTAGGAAATATGCGGACAAATAGTATTCTAGTTAAGAATATGTGCAGTTGGAAGCTTTTCTATTACAGATAACAAATAGAGTTGAACATCCTAGAGGCAAATGTGTACTGGCAATTGCAGTTTGAATAATTATCTTCACATCTTCACATCATACTTAACACTTCACACTTCATTGTTTTAATGTAGAATGTAGTTTGTTGGTTTGGGGTTTTTTTGTTGTTTTTTGAAGGGTTTTTGGTTGTTTTTGGTTTTTGGTTTTTTTTTTTTTAATTTAATCAGAGCACATGCCTAAAATTCCTATCTAGAATTGGAGGAATGGAATTCTGGTCAAGCTGTGGAGCTGGGAGCAAGACTTAGCTCCTTCAAATGCAGACTTTAATTGTAAATGCCAAAGACATGCACTCCTCAGGCTTTTAAAATACTCTTGGGCAGGACCATATGAAAAGTGCTGGCAGATCTAGACATTTTAATTATTTGAAGGCTTTGATTTTTTTAGAAGCACAGAAAGGAGGTTATGGAGGCTTAACATTTTAAATGTATTTTGGTGTCAACTGCTATTGTGTATCCAATAGTAATCACAGATATTATGTACAGTTTAGATTGCAATATTTTCTATTTTTTATCCTTTTTTTTCCTTTAGTTAGTTAGTGTATGTAAAATTTTTCTTCATCAAAACACACCAAAAAATTTAATTATTTTCCCCTAAACCTTAACCATTGTCACATATTTGTGAGGTACCATTGCTGTGGTCAGACTAATAAAGAAGAGGAAACGGGCCCTTGGAGAAAACTTACACCAAAGCTGGCCTTACCATATTACTCCATTACCCACCTCTTCTTAACTGAGAACCAGTCTAGACATCCAGTGAATTAAGCTAAAAGCTTTCATTATAATTAATCTTTGCTTCCTACCCAGAAAAAAATAATTATTTATGCTAAGAAATATCAGTATGGAAGTGCAAAAGGAAGAGAAATAGAATCAGGGTAGTGTAGCCGACACTTGAATATGATAGAAGCCATACAAAACTGTTCCATTTTATTTCTTCAATCATTGCTTTTCAGCCTAATTAATCAGTCTCTGATTAATAGAGGGCTTGTGAGAGTCAGTATTCCTCAGTATAGTATCTCTTCATTAAGTGTGTTTCTTGACATGTTTATCAGTTCATGAAAGGAGCTTTGCCCAAGTGGCTTGGCAGTTTTGCAGTCTAGAGTATTAGCAGTTGGAATTATCTAGTCAAAAGTACACTTTGTTTTTCGAGGTTAAGACTGGAGCATGGGATATTTTGAAATGAGGAGGCTATGGTATTTAGATAAGTGCCGTAGGGTAGCTGTTCCTTTATTCATGAGCCATCAAAAGAGGTGAACTGCGTTATGTCTGGGCTGCAGCTGGATTGAAGTTACTTTGTTCTACTCTAAGTCTAGAAGACCCAAATAGTAATTTAGTTCAGAGTTATCTTGCAATAGAACAGAAGTTTTCTTTTGATAACTTTTCTTCAGACTTTTCAAGACATTACTGATCAAGATCTTTGTGCCAAGATGTCTTGAAAATCATATGCTTTTGTTTCATTTCTGAGCACATCTTATATTCACAGCAGTGAATACAGTTCATTGACCCAGAAAGCCTTTGATGGCAGCTACTGGGTACTTGAAGCAAATTTCCACCAATTAAAGCTGTGCCCCATGAAAGATGAGGGAGAAAAAGATGACAGTATGTTGTTCATGCAAAGATTAAGGATAAAAGATGGTAGTGTGTTGCTTTCTGTGCCAAAGTCTTCTTTCCTGCCTCTTTTTCTGCAGCTGTTTTTACTTATGTGTTTGGATATTAGCATAATAAAAACAAGTGCTCTTTTAAAGAACCACTTGATGAATGTGAATGTTTGACAGTAGACATTGGTGCTTTTAAAGCCACACAGACTGATAGGTATCTGCACTTAATAGCTTTCTAAATCATTAAATAACCATGCTGCAACAAAATACACATCGCAGAAAAGTGTATTTACTATCTTTTTGCTTCCATGTGGAAATTAATTTTACTGTATTAGGATTAGAAGCCTGAGCTACCCTTTTGTGGAAACCCCATCTTTCAGACGCTTGACCTCCTGTCAATTATTATACTGTATACTAATTATTTACTATCCAGTGCTTGATTGAGCTATGTGCACTCCGTGAAAAAGCATTCTCTCCAATAAGTTCATCTGAACTAAGCACAAGTTTGTGGAATGTGCTTCCATTTTTTACTTTTATTTCTGCTTACTAATGTCATCTTATCTTACTTATAATATTTACATTTTAAATCATGAATTAAGTACCCACAATTGTTTGAAATAAAAGTAAAAATTACGATGTTGCAGAGGCTTTGCAGTGCTGTCCCACAACTTCACCCCTTGTCTGCATGGTAGTACTTTTATGGTTCTTATACATTTCCATGTTCTACTTGTGCAGCTCCTTTGAGATTCAATTCTGCTGAAAAGTTGAGAATTTTATACATGTGCAGGCTGAGGGCCATCAGTTCCTACTGCTGTTGTCATTTCAGATAAGATTGCTACTCTATGTGGGACTGCTCTCACTGTAATTGTACCCTATCCTGTTTTAATGAATTAACTGGGTACACTTCAGTAGCAGCCTGCTACTTCAAGAGGCCAGAAGTTTCTGGCAGTGATGCACACATTGAAGTGATATTCCAGTTGTGTCTGCTCAATTAGCTAGCCCTAAAGGGAGGTCCAGCCCTAAGCTGGCTGTTAGCTTTGTCAGTCCTACTTGATATAGATAGCATGAGAAATTGATACATTTGATTATATTACCTTACAGGATGAAGCTGCTTAGCAGAGAGTGATTTTCCTTTTATTAGTCGGTATATAAACATTAAAATTTGTACTACCTAGAAACTAGTAATATTGTAGCTGCTAATTTCTTCAGGTTAGAGCAGCTCATTAGCCTGTAAAGTTTATGGATATACATGTGGAGAGACATTACAGGGAACAAAACTTACGTGTCTTGTTTAGAAACAGGTCACTAGGAAAGCTGGGCTTTTGGGGCTATCTAGATAAATATCTTCAATGTAGAAGCAACTGTGTTGTTCTTCTCCAGCTAGGACGTGTAAGGCAGCTGAAAAATAGTAATGGAAAGTTAAAAATAACAGGAGAACATTTGATAAGTTAGGTCCTTACATTCAATGAAGCAAGTTTTTTGTGGATATTAGGTACATACATGGTTATTATTGCCATAGGTATAGATTAATATTTATTTGTTGATATTTAGAAGGCACTTAAGCATCTTCTTATTTAGTTCTCAAATAATTGATTTAAAATCTCTATGTAATTTAATGATTAACAACTCTTAGCTATTTACCACTTGGATGTAAATTCAACACATTACTTATGATAAAATGTTGTTTGTAATTACAAAATCTCTGCATTTGACAACTATTTTGAATGGTAATTTTGATCATGAATGTCGGAATTCTGATATATGAATGTTAAATATTCTTTAAGAGCTTATCTGTAGGGGGGAAATCTCTTATTTTAACTCCTGCTGTTTGTGTGTGTCTATTTATTTTAATCTAGTTCCAAACTATTTCCTTTAGAAGGAACGTATTTATATATAAATATATAAATATATATATAATTTATATGTATAAATTTATATACAAATATATATTTATATATTTTTATATAAATGTATATATTTATGTGTGTGTGTGTGTGTGCATGTGTGCATTTTTGCACTTTGTACAAAAATTAAATTAGAAGAGTGTTTTTTAAATACTAGTTTATTCAGTAGACTTGTATAGGCAGACTTCAATACAGTGTCATAAATAGAGAAATAATTCTTTGTTGAGGAGGATCTGGTCAGTCTTAGCAGTATCCCATTTTTATTAATGATTTGCCTTAACATTGTGGCATTTAAAAGAAGTACAAAAATATTTTTGTGTTTTGTGTTATTCCTCTTCTGCTTTGTTGAGTATAGGATAAATTGCTTTTATCTCCAAAAAGCAGCAACCCTGGAGCAAGTTTTGAATGTGGTTTGTAAAACTGCAGTTTTGTAAAAGGTAGATCTCAAAAGATAGTATTTTCTGTTGACTTCCTCTGTAGTTCTATAAAGAATGGTGAGATCCTTCTCAAGGACATTTTATTTCTGCATTTTTAGTCTTATCAATAGCCTAATTCATTTAAAATGCATGGCTACTTCAGCACAGAGGCTGTACTTACTCCAACAGACAGTGCTCTGATGAGATGGTTCACTCTTAGGAAATGACTTTATTTTCATTAATGTTTTCATGGTTGCCATGAATTGTAGGATAAAGAAGTTGATATAATCTTAAGAAATCCAATTAGAGAAAGGTTGTGTATATTTAACAGTGGTATAATAAAGGCTTCAGTACATAAGTTATATAACAAAACATCCTTTTAAATTTAAAAATAGGAAAGCATTTAAAGAAACAACAAAAATAAATTACAAGAAATATCTTCACAAACTGCTTGCTTTTTACTGTCTGCAGAATATGATATCCTTGCTATTCTTTTAAACTTTTTAGGTAACACATTTGACAAAAAGTCTGAAATAAATCAGTTTCTTACCATCTCAACTCTAACAACTGGTTTATCCCCTGGATGTGTAAACCACACATTTAGAACATAAAGAGCAAAAGCCGAGTAGACTGACCTCTCTGCGTGAATGAAGAGGATGATTAATCTTAGAATATTTTTAGAACTTCCTAGCATAATTAATTTCTATTTTGGATACACAGTTCATCACTGTGGCTCTGGTAATCTTGTAGCGTTAAATTAAGGTTGTATTTTTATACTCTGTTGAGAAGAGTTGCTAAATCAAGTGCCTTTCCTGTGAGACCAGATAGGGAAATTTGGGAAGTTCTTTTACCTAGAACTTCTTTCTCAAAGACTGTAAGCAATAGTAATAATCAACTACAGATAAAATAAAAATCTGGGTTTAAAGGGTTTAATTTTTCTTCACTTTTTTATTAGAAAATATTAAGAAGTAGCAAGTTTTATCAACTAAAACCTGTCATGTTTTCCCCTATCTTTATAGTAATATTGATAATGATATGATGTAAAAGTGGTGCTACTTATTCTTCAAGCATTATGGGTAGTTTTGAGCTAGTTTCAGTAGACAAAAAAAAAGGAGAGTGAAAAGATCAGGGTCAGACACATAGCAGCTTTGTTACTTATTCTTTCTTCTGTACTGTTAGGGTGAAAGAGGCTGTAACAAGAGCAGAACTGCAATTGTTGATGTTTGTTTACTTTCCTTTTTTTTTTTTTTAAAGATTCTTATGATTCAAATTGAAAATTGCCAGGTCAACTCTTAGAAAAAATTGAGGAATCAAAAATCTTGCATGTATGCTTTTTTTTTCCTCTCACATTCGTATGTATATAGTGAAAGTTAGTGGAAAAATACTTTATTTAATTCCAAAATGAGATAATCTTCCACCTGTTTTCTGCACTAGAGTATGTAAGGAAGGTTACTTATAGTTGTCAGTTGCAGAGCCATTCATTCCAGTCATTACTTCCTCAACCATTTTGTCTTTAGGCTTATAACGTAATATACATTGCCTAAACTTTACATCCCAGCCATGCTACACCACCACACATGGGATAATATTGCTTCAGATATCAAATTTAGGTATCTTTGCATTTAGCCTTCACATAAGAATTATTCCTTTCTTAGTTACTTGCCTTTTTTTTTATTGCGAAATTCATTTGCATAAGATATTATTGTTTATAAAGAGATGAGTAAAGACTATCTCATTTACATTGCTGCTTACTAAGGGATGCTAATATTATTGATGTTTTTATAATGTTCATTTTATTGTTACTCCATGGAAGGACTGACTAAATTTTAACTTCTGGAAATGAATATTGTAAAGTTTGGCTGTTGAGTAACTTAAAATTCTTTGCCAAAATTGTTATGGTAATATTATATCTTCTCCATCTTCCTCCTCACCAACCTTAAAGGCAATAAAATCTTTATGTTATAGCAGCAGTTCTCAGTACTGAAGACCTACAGAATACTTGCGTCACTGTTACTTCTTAAATACTTGAGTGTCACTATGAACAGCTGTATTTTTTACCAAAAGTCATGTAGGCTAAGGAGAGACAAGGTATGGCTTAAAATTTCTAAAGGCAAAACAGTGACAGAAAGTCACATCTGGGAAGAGTAAGGATAAGATTCTTCCAAAGCCAATAGCAGAGTAGAGCAGAAACTTGAGAGCCATAAAGTTTTCGATAGTCCTACATCCCTGGAAAGAGTCTTGGGTGGGTAGAAACTGTAAGAAACATGGTGTCTGGAGTGTTCGAGGAGAAACTTTTAAGAGGTCTTTTTTAGAGATTATGAAATTTGTAACAAAGATGAAGGGACATTTCAATTCCTATGGATTACCTACAGAAATGGAGTTTGGATAGAATCTGCTCTATGGTATATACAGATTTGTATAGTCATAGCACTCCAGCAGCTGTCACATTTTAGGCAGCAAATTTAGCCCTCTGTGGCTGTCCTCTTTGCAGCTTTGAATGATGACTGTTTCTTGTGGGAAGGCACTGGGAGCTTCTTGTTCTTAAAACAATGGTAAAAGTAAATTGCCATCAGACAGAGAAAACATATTTCGCTGAACAGAAGATTTTGAGGATTACTGGTAAAGAGTATAAACCCATAGCAAATAATGCAGTACAAATTATCCTTAATATATTCCCGTTTTAGAAGAGCATACTCTCTAAAGAATGTAATTGTTCTTGTAGCTTTTTAAAATGAAAACTCTAAATTTTGTTTATAAGAATTCTTATTTAAATTCTTGCTTGGTAGTAGGGAGAAGTAATGAACAGTGATTACTGCTACAAAAAAATAAACTGCACCTTGGTTTTGGAAAACAAATGTGAGGGCTTATTGCATGTCTGTTACAAAGCAGTGTCATTCAGTGCAGGGACGTTTTCCCCACTTTAAGGCTGGTGGCAGTCCAGTGCACCTCCATATTTAGAAGGTGTGGGTGTTGGGCTGTTAGGCTGTTCTGTAGCACAGAGTTTTTCCTGTTGCTGGCTCCTTCCATCAATAAATGCCAGTTTATCCCATCCTACTGACAATGTTAGTTCAGTAAGAGAACACAGACACCGAATTAGCCAGCTGAATTGAAAGTAAGTAATTTGGTCGCTGTTAAAGCTTTGAAACAGATGACATTTTAATTTAAAAGTTTTTTAAGGGGAAAATGTAACTTTTGCAAATCAAAAAGGCATAATGTTGCCTATCTGGTTTAAAACTGGACATATGCTTTTATTATTAGCTCTCAAAGCTCACCCTATAAGCCCTTAAATTTCAGTGCATTCATGCTGCTATGTATTAACTTGAAAGCATCACTTCATTCAAGTCAACCTAGATATCAAATATCTTGCCAGCTTTCAGAATCTGCATTGTGGTAGAAAAAAAAGTTAAGAATTCTTTCTTAAAATCAGATGCAAGGTTGTACTGCATCATTTGTCACTTTCATAATTTATGTGTAGCCTTTCAGACTTCATTGCAAAGAAATACATGGAATACTGACCATTTCCAGTCTTGCTGTAAAAATTTTGCCACTGATTTTCTGTGCAAGCCTGTCAATATTTGATCTTAAGACACCTTATAGAAGGAAAGCAGAGAAACGTGATTCCTATTATTTTGTGTTATGGATGTCAAATAAAAATTTATCTGTAGGATGTCCATTATTTTGTCACATTTTGTATGTTTTTTAATTGATTTTCTTTAAAGCTGTTGGAGTGAGATAGTTTCTTCAGTATACTGGCTGTTCATAAAAAAACTTAATGCCTAGGGTTTTCAATATTAGAAGTACCTTGTGGAAGAAGTATGGCACTACTTTTTTTTTTCAGTGTTAGTGCCGGTTAAGAAATCTGAAATGTTAATTTAAAAATACTTTAGTTGTTTTCATGTCTGTGTAGAGAGAGATTATTGTAGTAGGGAGAGTTTATTTGGTTTTTATTTATGGGAAATACCAGATGTGTTTTTATTTGCTACTACTTTCAGGACCGTTCTGAAAGTGTTAAAATTCGATGTCAACAGGTTCTTAAATTCGCCAATACAAGGCGGAAGAAAATCTTAGAATTAATTTTGGAAAGGGATTGTGTTGATCCTCTGTTTAACCTCACTGCTTTTTAAAATTGGCAATTGTCCTTGGCTGTACTCTAACATGAAGTATTTTGAATAGTAGAAATGTACCTGTTAATTTATTCAACGTCAGGTAGTATATTTAGCGTACCTTTGGTAGCTGGGTTTCAGAGATATTTGTTAAGGATTTTTATGGAAAGAACTAGGTGAAGTGATCCTTAGGGCTTTTACATTCCAGATCAATCTGTGCAAATACACCTAACAGGAGAAAGTCCTTTAGCATATTTCAGAGCACTGTTACAAATCTCAGCTAGCCCTTCTTCTTTATTACCTCTATAAAGAAAATGGTCAGCAGGAGATTGTGTTACTGTAGAATTGCATTGTCAGGATTTTTCATCTACAAGCAATGTAAATGTATAATATTTTAGAAAGTAGACTTGTTAAATGCAATTTGCTACAGTAATACTGTATTTGTGTGGATAGTACTGCCTGATTTGTTCTCAAAGTCATCCATTTGTATGCTTTCAGCATTACTGTAGAGGCCTCTGTTGTGCAAAGAATAATTGTGCCAGATTAAAAGGCTGTAGAAATTGACAGTGAAAGTTGGAAGAATAAAAACAACAGAGCTGAGTTGACTCTAATAAAGGTCTTGGAATGATGCAATGCACTTCAAACTGTTACTGGAAATTTTCAAAATCTTTTAAACTTGTTAGTACTCTTGTTGCAATTTCCTAAACCGTAGTTATAATATGCATTCCACTTAAAGCTGTTTCAGGTGCAGAAATCAATTTTAAGTAAATGAAGCAGAGAAAATACTGGTCTTATATTTTGAGCTGAAGAGTTTTTCCGGCTTGCCTTTAAAGGGACACTGAAATTTACAATGCAATCTGTGCTTAAGACCACAGACAGGAGGTTTGGCAAATCCTATTTCTTGAGTGCTGGGCTCGATGTGCCATTGACTGGATTGCAGGCTTTTCCAAAGCCTCATCTAAAATGTACCTCTGTTGCATCTGATGTTCAAGGAACATTGCTTACATCACAGGTCATGCTTCGGGAATCAGCCTTGTAGTAGGTATTTCCATGTGTAACCTCTTGACATCTTAAGTTCAATTAGAGAACTTGCTTCAGCATTAAGAATAAATATAAATGTATTGATAATTTTCAGTGCTGTTATCTAAAAACCTGGGATTGTTTACTACTGTGAAGATGAAAAACCATTTAGCTAGACAGCTCTATTTTTCCATACACTATGAATCTTTCCTGATTCTTCCAGTAGTGTGTGAAAATCACATGGCAAAGTGGATAGAAGTGCAGATGAAATACCTTTATTTGTCAAAACACTTAAGATATCAAATGTATGATACCTAGTGTTAGTCGCCTTTCATGAATTCAGCAGGAGACCATTGAACAGATTTTTTTTCAATGGTACCTGCTAAAATTCCTTGTATCATCTGTTAAAACACATGATTAGTGAAACCTCATGTGAAACAGTTTATCTTCTTTTCCTCCTTCAGGGAGAGTCTATCGTTAAATTTGCTTAAATAATTCCTTTCTTTCATCAGTTGGAATTATGAAATAACTTTATTTCAAGCATGCTGTACTAAAACAACAAATTCTTGCTTCATAGAATAACTATTTTTCTCTCTTCACAAGAAGACATAACTTAATTGCTCAATTATTTGCTACTTTTAGTCTGAATAATTTTATTTAAATTTCAGGTTGGATAAAGTAAATGTGGAGACCTGTACAAAATAGTCTATGAGGCTGGCTAATACTTCCTGCTCTAAATATAGGCTTTTATCAGTGTAGCGTTAAGCTTGTCATCCACAGAGTGGATCATGTAGATGTAACAATAAGGAAGCCATAATATTAGTTCTTAAATTGTGATGTTAACCTGATGGTTAATTTTTAAAAGTATTTGTTTCTTTAGAATACTATATTCTTTCAAGTAAGCCTTCCCTCTAGCGTATTTTTTTTATTATTAACAAATTGAAAAAAAATCCTTTAATATATTTTAAGATTTTTTGAAATGTATGCCTGCAAAAGCCTGCTGTTTTGCATGAATTCTAACAGCCTTAAAATAAACAAACTCCCCAGAAAATCTACATTAGCTATCAGTTGCATATCCACTGCACAGCATAGTCATATTTGTTGCAAATATATCCTTAGCAAATGTTAAAGGAATCTCAGTTCTAATGTCCTCCCAATTACTAGAATAGAATTTTAGATTTTCCACTTCCTTCCATTTCAAATTAGTTATTCACAACCTGCCAATATTATCACTTTTGGAGAAAATTATCTCATGATGCTGCTACAATAGCCTAAGAATTTAAAGAAAATCATTTAGAAAGTTGTAGATACTATTTCAAATTTTGGCCTTAACTTATGCCATTTGTCATTGAATATTGTTGTAACTCCTGTAATCTTCAAATTAATGCCTTATCCTGTGTCAAGAAAACAGCAAGAGGAATGTTTTCATTAGGTAAAGCTGCAGAAGATTTGTTCTGCTGGCTTCAACATTAATCAGCAGGAGTCAAGTGGAATCTTTGTTAGTAGAAAGTGTTTCCTTATCTATTTATTTTTCTTTCAAATATAAACAGCAAGAAGAGAAGGTATTCATCACTAATTATCATACAATGACATTCTAGTGTCATCTGAAATAATCATATTAACTTCAGATCATATTAACCAGTAGTACAGAGATACTGTACAAGTAGGCTTGTGTCTAGAAGGAGTGCAGTTTTGTAACAGAATATGATGACTCCTTTTCACTTTCAACCTAAATTTAATAGTGTTTTTCATTCTTATGAAAAGAATGTAGAATGAGCAGGAAAATAACAAATGTAACTAGATTTTTCTTCCCTGAATGCTGTATGGTTTTAAGTGTCACATACACATATATTTGTGCATGTTTGTTGTTATCTACCAGTAATAAAGGAAATATCAAGCAGATTAACAACTGTGAGCTCCAGTTAGTGAAGATTTAGTAGGACTTAGTGAAAGAGCCATCTCCTCATTTTTTTAAGTTGTTAAATATAAGTGAAGATGATCGTCTCCAAGACATACTGCAAATCAGAAAGCTATTTTAAGTTTTAAATTGCTCAATGGTTTTGTTCTTATTATGACAACAAGAAAAAGCTATGGTTGTAAAGGCAGGGCCAAATCTGAAAATATTTGTTGACAATACAGTGGAGTATACTCATGTTTTAAATTGTGTCAGTGTGAAGATTGACCATACCTATTTTCATTAGATCACCTCAGCCTGTGCATGCAGATTCCAGTGTTATATCCAAGTTATTTTTTTACCTGGATAAATGAAATGTATAATACTTAGGAATGTTTTGATGGGAAAAAGGATACAACATAATGAGTGATTGCTGTGGTTCAACCCCAGCCACTGAAACCATCAGAGTGATCTAAGTGTTTGCAATGTGAAACTTAATGTTAAATTCTGTGCCATAGTTCTTTCCTTATAAAAGAGATATCAATTTATTCTCATAAGGAGTACTAAAAAATTATAAATTTCTTTATTGTACTTGCTGTGAATAATGGGGTGTAGATTAATAAATATGGTGTTTTTAAAAGTAATTTTAAATCATCTACTGAATATGATTATAAGTATCAAAAGTCCATTCCCATGTTGAGAAACAATATGAATTTCTGTCCCCTGACTCTTATCACTCACAAGGAGAATCCCTTCAACTGTGGTGGTGTCTTGCAAAGGGGCTAGATCTCTCTATCTCCAGATGTCTCTGTACATAAAGATACATATCATACTTCTTCCTGCAGTACATCCCCTCTCGTCCTTTTGTTTTACTAATAGTAGATTACTTGATAGTTCAAGCCAGGCAACAAGTCTATAGTGCCTCAGAGGAAACAGATGAGTGAATTCAGAGAAAAAAAAAAAATTTGGGAGCTTGAGCAGGCTGTGAAGGAAGATAAGAACCCTCCATGAAGGAGCTGCATGAACTACATAGCATGAACTACATATAGGAAATAAAGCTGTGGCTGCATATTCCCAGACAACTGTGAGAAGGGCAAAATATTTATCACAGATTTGCTCACAGGGTGAACTATGGCTTGACAATATCTCAGGCCTCTTGTATAGCCTACATTGAGGAATTTACCTTCAATTGTTGGTTTTTGGTTTGTGGCTCTTTTAATCTGATTTTATCGGTTTTTCTTCAAAACCTCACTGTTATTTGGCACGTATGAAATATGATTTGAATTTCATTTGCAAGACATACGATAGCATAAGTAGACCCTGAAGTAACTGTGAGTACTCAACCAGTATTTATCTTACAAAGGTAAGATGTCCCTCAGAATGTAAAATGCATGAACGTTACTGATATATTTTAAAGCACGGCAATCCTAGTTTCTAGGTTATCAATATTTAAGTGCAGTTGGCAGTCTCACTACTTGAAATCAATGTTTTACCAGAAGGAAAATTATAATGAGTTTAGAACATGAACAGGAGCATGAAAGATTAACAGTGGTGGGGGTTTGTTTTGTTTTGGTTGTTGTTTGTTTGCTTGTGGGACTGGTTTGGTGGAGGTGTGAGTTGGCTTTTGGGTTGTTTAGTCCAGAGGAGAGAAGACTGAGCAGGGATCTCATTAGTGAGCACAAATATCTCAAATGTGGGTGCCAAGAGGATGGTGCCAGACTCTTTTCAGTGGTGCCCAGTGACAGGATGAGGAGCAATGACCACTAACCAAACCAGAAGAAGTTCAACCTCAACTTCATTGCGCTAAGGGTGTCAAGGCACTGGAACAGCTGCCTGGGGAGGTCATGGAATCTCCCTCTCTGCAGACATTCAAAACCCATCTAGACATGCACCTGTGTCACGTGTTCTGGGGGACCCTGCCTTGGCAGTTGTGTTGGACTGGATGATCTGTAACTATACTATCATTCTGTGAAATTGTTTACCTGTAAGCTTACTTCCCTAGCCTTCTGGAAACTCAGATCAGTGTCACTCTCTTGCTGCTTTCCCCTGATGTTATGGAATGAAATAGTTGTTTTATATGGTATTTTGTGTTACGATAATCTGTAACCTCTTCAGTTACTTCCCTGTGGATTCTCAGCTTTGCTCTCCTATCTTCAGCTGCTAGTGTTAATCTCATATTTTAATACTTCTCTTGTTATAAGAATTATGTTATTAATTTTGCTGTAATCTATGAATTATGTTATCTTGAACATTTTTGTCAGTAAGAATGGCAGAAGACTGGGAATGACTAGAGCTGGGGCTGAAAATACAGTATTTATTCAGTATCTCATATCTTAGCCTACTTTCTTCACAAGTAGGAACTTCTCCATAAAGCTTTCAAGTTATACAGTAGTAAGTATCCTCTTATATCTTAATATAACTAACTGTAAAGCCTTATTACATATATTAATAAAGCTAAATTAAATGTCTACAGACAAGGTCTGTTTCCTTGTGTTGTACTGTGCAGAACCTTGCTGCAAGATGTGAAAGAGAACCAACTTTCCAAGGTTAGTCAGACCCAGTAGTTTTCATGTTGACTTCACATGACTATGACTATCTAAGAACTAGATTTTATATAATTTATAGATTTTTATATTCCAATTTATTACAAAAATTTTGTTTCATGTTCTATTTCCCAAATTATTTGAATGCATACAATCCATAGGCTTTTTTTTTTTTTTAAGGAGCTGTCTCCTATTAGTACTGCCTAATTTTTTGTACATAGTGAGGAAAAGATATTTCCCTGTGTGTACCTTATGTGTATTTTCCTCATTTTCAAACTCACTCAAATAGTGGATCTCATTTTCATGCCCTTCTTTTTTTTCAGAATGAGTATTGGAGGAACTGGGTGGGGGGAATCCTGAAACACATCTGCCTGTGTGTTTCTGAATTCCAGATGAGAAAGAAATGCAGAGACAGAGAAAGTTTTGTGCAGAATGTTATGTTAAGACAAACTTTTTGTAAAGTTAGACGCGAAAGAAAAAAAACTTCGGGCACTGTTCTATTTTTAAAAATTATAATAAAAAATTATAAAACAACAATTATGCTGATATTTGAGGATTGCAATCTATCCCTTTAATTCCCTCCTATGTTACCAGCTTCTAGTAGAGCTGTGCTATTTTAGTCTTCAGAACGTTTTGATCACTTGTAATAGTTCTAGGACACCTGTAAAAAATGTATTCATTAAGGAAAAAGACATCAAATTCTTTAATCTGATTTGCAGTGTAAAAATTAATTCTCTTAAACCTCATATATTTCTTTAGTCTTTATAGATTTTTCCTCTGTGATTTCCTTCTGCACAAGTTCTGTCAATTAGACATTTAAATATACATGTACCAGTTTTACAGCCTAGGTCAGTTCTCTGCTTCCCTGAATTATACCCAACTAATTTTAGATATTTGCTAACATTTGTCTGTTTAGTGACTTCATGCTGGAACAATATGAAATTTTAATAAAATAAAGTACTCCTCTGGTAACAAAATAAGTGAGAATTTGACTCTAAACACTTTGCAGTAGAAGACCTGTAAAAAACTTGTCCTTTTTTTTTTTTCTCCTCTTTTTGATTGGCAAAGTATTTCAGCAAAAAATACAGAAGAAATTTATATGTGGAACCATGCCTTTAGGAAACATAAGTCAAGGACAGCTGTATTACATGGCAACAGACATGAAAGGTTACATATGACTTAATTTTTGCTCACCTGATTATTAACATGTGAAAGTTATTTAGAAACACTTCTATTTTTTTTATATCTGTTTATTTTAGTTATTTTAGATCTTCAAATGAAACCCAGCTCAACCAACTAATAACCCACATGCCCTAAATCTATATGTTAGACTTTCCCAATTGCTTTTGAAATGATTATGTTTTTCATACTTATCTAGGACAGTCAATTTGTTGCTTTAATCAAACCTTGCTGTAATGTTTTTATGGGTAAAAATTTGAAAGACCTTATTCTTCATGACTGAGAATCAGGGATTTTGTCATTACTGCTTTATTCTAATTTAGATCTATTTTAGGCAATGATGCACTTAAATATGTGTTTAAATAAGACTTCTGCAATTTAAAATTGCATTTTTGAATAAATAGTCTTCATGATTTTAGATGATTTGTTTTTTGGGGTCATCTACCTGCTTAGTAGAACATAGAGTGAAATAAAGCTTCCGAAATATATAAGATTTAGGTACAATTTCTTCCATGGTGTAAAATCTGAAGTTCTGTACAACTTCAGAAAGATAGACATCAGACAAGTGGAATAACCCTCAAGGAATCCGTATTTACACTTCCATGTTATGTATATGTCACAATTGTTAAAAGGGTGTTTCTATTTATTATTTCTGCATGCCAGTTTAATGTGATTGTCTTTGTGTTGAAAACACTTGATGAGAGAAAATGCACTGTAAATAAATGTAAAAAAGTTTCAAAAATCAGCCTCAGTCTGTGGGAATATTGGAACGATAGATTAAAAATAATACATTACAAATAAATCTTATATGGGACTTAAACATATTTTCAGGCAGTAGAACTATCAAGTTTGAAATCTGAATTAAGAAATAAAGAATTTTAGTATGGGTACTTCTCATTCCCTTGATAAAATCTATGTTCATAAATGAAAATTTGTTTTCTAATTCTCTACCATGAATGAGGTTACTAAATTTAGGGGATTTGCAGCGGGTGTAGTGATGCTTGAAGCCGTTCTGCTGGCCAAAATATACACTGGCTCACCACACCATAAAAAGACTGGAGAATAAACAAACAAGAAATAATTTTTTGTTTTAGGAGTGAGTGAAGACAGTGCTGCATGCAGTAGCTGCACTTGCAGATTTGCAGATTTGTGATGGGAATTGATGTGATACGGCCCATCTAACATACAATTTATTCATTATAACACCCATGCCAAACAATGTTCTCTCACAATTACATGTGGGTGACTTGCCTGTGACTGGTGAATGTTGGGCAGGGACACGACTAGTGTTTCCAGCAACACTATTCAATTCTCTCTTTCATTTTTTATCATTTTTTTGCCCCTGATATTTCAGTTTTAATTATATCTGTACTATTAACAGAAAAGGAAGAAAGGAGTATGCATATAAAGAATCAAAAATCTGAGTGGGTAGAAATAAATGGAAGAACAAATGGTTTGTCAGGTATCTGTCTTAATAGAGTAAAATCTGGTAAAGTTAAATATCAGCAATAGAATCTGTCCGGTAGAAATAACAGTGAAAATAATCAAGGGTTCAGAGAAAGGCAGAAATCTGAAGCAAAAATTTGGAACTGAGAGAGTAGCCTCAGGACAGGAAAGACAACTGGTGGGCGTAGAGAGAATCCAATTAAGTGAGAGCACATTTAATGAATAGAAGAGGAACTAGTGCAAAATGAAACTACAATTAATTGCTTAAGTTAATATCTTTAGATGTATTTAAATTGAATTAATTAGGGTGAAATACAGTTACATTCCTATATGTAAACATTTGGTAATGCATAAATACGTTTGCTGCTGACACCTACCTTGTCTGCCAACATAAATATGCCAGTCCAGTAGTCCATGCTCATTATCAAACAAAGACATTCCTATTTATATAATTTGTCATTTCATTTTTCTGTAAGATGATTTTACAGCTATTGTAAACTGAATACTGTAATATTTTCCTGATGCTTTAGCTCAAATAGTAGTAAAACTCTCCAGATTGTAGGTTTACATTTTGTGAAAAAAAACTTCTGGTTTTTTTAAAAATCAATGTAATACATATTTTCTGAATGGAACTAAGTATGTTTCCTTTTAAATGACATTACATCTTTATGTTACATTGCCCAGCAGGCTCTTAAAAGCTCTTCAGTGTTTTCATGTGGAAAATTTGTTTGATGACCAATTTCGTTTTTAAACTAGCACTTTCATGCAGCATCCACCCAAATGACCATCATAAAGCTGGATTATGTCTGTGGATGATTATAGTGGGAGGATACCTGGTCTGGAGATAATCGGTTGGAATATTGTTAGATTTTATGTGGCTAGTTTGGCATTAAATTTGATTTGATTTGATTAAAAAAAAATTTGGTGGCATATGCTCACTGCAGCCTCACAAGGCGCTGGGAGTGTGCTTTAACTAGAGCAAAGCTCTGACATTATTTATGGAGGAGCCCATCCACAGCAAGAGCTTATATACAGCTTGTTAAAATCATTAATTTTTATTCTGCCTTGATAGTGACGTCAAGAGACAGCATGGTACAGGGGAGTTTTGAGGGAGAACTCTTGCACAAAACAGGAATGATATGATTATTCAGTGTCAAAAAAACTACTAACCTCATGGAAATAGCTGTTACATGTTTAGAAAAGAAAAATGGATAGATTCTAATGGAATCATTACTGACTTATATTACATACCAAACTGATAAGATTCCTTGTGAAGCATGTTGCGGCTCTTCTCTACAGCTCTTGGGGCTCAGCCTGAGCTGACACAGCCTATCTCTGCAAGCTTGGGATTGACAAAGTTGTTCCTGAGAGCTGAAGTGGAGTGCTGTTTGCTGTGAAAACGTGACCTGGCCTATGGAGGTGTCCACTGTTACCTGGGGTTCAAAATTCATTCACCTGGGCACCCCACAGCACAATCTTGATAACAACTAACCCGTACTGCTCTTGGGCAGTAGCACTCTCTTCTGCTGCCAGAGTATGCCCTGTACTAGCCACAGATTTTTCAGCATCCCTGGAAGACACCATGGGACAAAATCAGCTTTCTGTGCATAGAAGCAAAGTCCCAGTTTTTCCCTCCTTATGTTCTTCGTGGTTTGTTGCAGCCCATAATTTAGGATATCCATGGGGTTGGCATATTAGTGAGAGGCTCCTCCTGTCTCTAGATTACTGTTTTTAGGGCTTGGCAGTGAGATACTTATTTAAGAAATAAATTAAAACCTTAAATAGTTACCAGGGAAGTTTATTGTCGTTTCCACTAAAACATGGGCTTTTTAAAATGCAATATGTAACTCATGTTTTCCAGTTATTAATTCTATATAAGGCAGTAATATCAGCTCTGTAAAAAAGTAAGAAAAATAACTGATTAAAAATAAAAAGAAAAAAATTTACCCTTTAAAGGAATTGTCTTTATTGTATTTGGAGATTAAAAGTAATTCCTGCGAGCTTCCAAAAAGCATACACAACTTATTTTGATTTTCTTATAATATTTTGTGTTTAGTGTGATGGAAATAGTATTACATTATAATGAAGTTTTAGTTAAATAGATCTAGATTTATTTAATATCTGCATTAGTTATAAGGAGTCACTGTGATTTTAATACATGTATTCGGTCTGTGAAACCTGGAAACCTGGAAGACCTACATCAAGCCTAAAACTGTGGGAAGTGTTGAAAAATACTTGGTGCAGGTAGCTGGCTCTGCAAGCTGCAGTTCAGGATGCAGGTTGAGATGCAGGTTGAGTTCTGGCTGAGAGCCCACAGAGGCCATGGGCTGCTTACCTTTGCACAGCAAAGGGCACAAAAGCGGTGACACCGGCCAGGGGAAGGGACACTGGGACACACAGCAGGAGCCGAGGGCTCAGGAGGAAGGGTGAGGTTTGGGAGACTTGAGACTTGCACGCGGCTTGGACTGTGAGGGTGTAAAAGCCCAGGGGTTCCTCTGCTCAGGATCCTCCTCGGAGGCACCAGCTCAGGTTGTTTCTGTGTTACTGTGCTGTGAATAAACTGTTCTGTGGAATGAGACATCTGAGACTCTGCCCTGGGAAGCCTCCTCTGACTGAAAGTGGGGTGGCTCAAGTGGGGCTGTCATGAGCTCAGTGCAGCCCCTGCTTGCAAAGGGGCTGAGGTCCCAACAGTGACTGTCTCTGACACTGGGACTGCAACTGCCGGAGTCTCATCAGTGGTGAGACTGGGAAGTTTCCTTAAACAGGAAAACCCTTTCTGTGGTCAAAGTCTTGATTACATGTCTATAATTAACAACAAGCCACTGATATTTAGGATTTAAAACCATACCCCCACTGCCATCCAGTCAGCAGGAAAGAGTGTGCTTTTAAAGTGAGTCCTCCTGTCACAGCTACCTATTGCATCATTGCCTCCCTGATTTAATATGTTATAATTACCATACCAAATAATAACATATTATTTTTTAGATCTGAAAGCTTTAAATCTAATAAAATACACTGGCCAGTATACACACACCGCAAATACAGAGCTTTATGTTGAGTAATTTTCAGTTGGATAGGCCTGTGCCAGTGCCACAGGCTTTTCCTGCAGAGGACTGAAAGCTTGAAAAAAAGGACTTAGGTTACGCTTAGTGGCTCCATAGTGAGAGTTTGCCTGCTAAGACACCTGTCTGGATTTTAGCTGGTTTAATGATGTGGCCAAAAGCAAAGCACATGAACAGCAGGTGGGTGTAACTGTGGCGCAGAACTAGAAAGTTGTCAGCAGAATTGCTTCAGTGTCTTGAGCACAGCACTGAGCCTCCTCCTTCAGCTATGTAGAAGTGAAATAGGAGCAGGCCAGAGAAGTGTGACTTTCTCTGTGCCTACCTCAGCATCTAAAGATATAAGAGTGCAGTTCTTTGACTAAGAGGGCTTTGGATTGGAAATGAAAATAGTTTTATTTTTTATTGTCATTTCTCACGAACAAGTCCTGTTGATCTGTGCAATAAGTGCAGCAATCTGTAGGTTTAGGTATTTAGAGTTAATTTTTGCTGGGGAAAAAATGAGTAACTAAAATATCTAATCAAAATTTCAGCACAAAACATTACACCACAGTTATATATATTCCTGTCAGTCTTCATCCACAAAAAAATATTTCTAATTCCACAAATATACTGTTGTATTTTAGAAAGTGACTATACACAGAATGCCTGGGCACTTTGAATTCTTGACATAGAAGCTTGCCTTTTTTTTTTTAATCAGGTAATTTTTTGGGATTGTGTAGAGGTTTTTTTCTCACACTCATATTTTGTGATACAATACTCGGGAATTCTGGTGACATGTCAACAAGGTGATATCATGTGCTCCGTTTATTTCAAAGAAGTAAGTGACATGTAAGTTAGATGTTGTGACCTGCCTCCCAGGCAAGTTCATTTTTCACAGATTCTTTGGGGTGGATTAAAGGAAATTGATGCTAAATAACCAATAGAGCAACAAACTTTGTTAGAAAAAATGCTTTGAAAATGTAACTGGGGAAAAACCATAATGTTCTGGAAAAGGGTGTATATAGATGTCCTGGAGTGTATGATCACCCTATGAAAAGATAATTGGCAGGAGAAAAACAGAGAAAAAGATAGGAGAAGATTCTGGAAGTCTGGTGGTGTTGAGAGAAGGGGATGAGTGTATGTCTGTCTGTCTGGGTGTGCTTGGGCAGACTTTTGGAGTAAACTCTGAATTTTGTGGCTGCACAGCGGTGGCTGCACAGCGGTGGCTCTGGTGGAAAAGAGACCAGCATTAAAAGGAGCACTGACCCTGCTTCTGCAGGATCTGTTGCTTGATGGCAGCTTCTGCTTTAGCTCAAAGCCAGCTTGTCTAAGGTAAAATTTAGCTGCAAGATCCCAGTGGTTTACTACAAATCTTCTTTCATAACAAAACAAAACAAAAAATATCCCTAACAAACTCATTGTCCTCCAAAAGGAAGACTTGAAAGTTTTGAACTGAAGTACCAAAGCCGTGGAAGCACTTTTCTGCAAGACACTCAGCAGGGAGAAAATGAACAAACAAAAAGCAAAAAAACCCCAAAGTTTATCAGCAGGAGAGTGTGACACAAGTTGTTTGCCTCCACCTGCCTGTTTTCTGCCTAATGCAAAGCTTCTCTGCAGTACAATATTCAGCATGGCAGGAAACAGAAAACAGGTTATATTCTGTACGTTCACTGTGAGGAGATCTCCTTTGGCAAGTTCTTGCAAGAGATACTGTTGCAGATATTTTTCATGCTGGATTAGAGAGATTTGTATGCTGAACGGAATGAAAAAGAAGGAATAATACCCTCAGCCTGCACTTTTAATGCACATGGAGGACTGATGTTCTCAGAGGAGCAAGCAATCCTCTGTAGATAATAAAGATTTAGGAACAGATTTCTATGACCCAACCACCTATCCAGAGTTTGACCAGTTCTCACTCCTAAACTCAACACTTTTCCTAATATCATTTGCCAAGCAGGTCTTTTATTCATTGGGAGCTCTTCATCCTTGAAACAAATTCTCACCTTGTGTGAAGTGAGTCAGAGTGACATCAGAGTGATATTTATTAATTCCTTGATTTCATTTTAGCTTTGTTTGATCCTAGGTGTGGAAAATGCTATTTTTGCACTCAGGTCTAGCAACTTCACTCAGCTCATAGTAACATATTAAGGAAAACAGAACTACCAAATTAAGTTCAAAGGATTAAAAATCTTTTAAAATTAATTCCTCTCAAAGTTCAGGACGCAATTGCTTGCAAAATGATTCTAAGACAACACTGTACTTATAGCCTTACCTAAATTGCCCTAAGTAAAAGCTACATTTCAGGCTTAGTGAGTTTGTGTGGAACTCCTAAAGATTAACTGCTGTTTTATTAATAGCATTTTTTAGTGTTTTGATATAATGGCAGCAGGTCAGGGGGAGAAGGCTGAGAGGAAGCTTGAAAATATGTGCTGGAAAGAGTTCCAAATTACTTTAAAAACTATAAATTGCTGCAATATACAGTGCATAGTCTATTTCTTCTTTTCTTCAGCAGAATGTCCTAGAGTCAGACTGATTTATAGTAGCCCTTCCTTGAATACCGTCTCTCATATTACAATATTTAATTTTTTTAAAAAACATGAATCTTTTATTTTGCATGTTAAAATCCACAGAGAACAGTAACAATTCTTTCTATTAATTATGCAAAATAGAACACAGCATATAAAATCCTCTTTTAAAGTGACACTTATTTTATCCCAGTGGTTCTCAGTTTTATCTGTTTCATGGGTGTGTTTAATTTCCTGTTCTCTGTAAGCCAAAAAAATGTTCCTAGGGCATACAAAATGTGGCGTCTCAGCTACTCTTTATAATATCTTTTCCTGCACCATCTTCCTAATCTCTTTCACTTTGGAAGTACCTCAGTCAGACAGTAGTCAGACCATGATATTTGCCTGTGAACAGTTCCAGAACAATTTTGTGTCTTCCCATGTGACCTTGAGATTCTAATCTTTATTAATAGCTTTTCCTTTCAACTAATTTTTGTAGCAATATTTAATTGTTTTCAATATTTGAGGTCTTAATGGTAGCTTTCTTCTTTCAAGGGATTATGTTTAAATATGGTATCTTTAACTATTACATGCAGGCTACCTATTAGTATTCAAATATTTGCTGTCAGGAAATTTTAAAAGACAATACTGGAGGGTGAAATAAATCAGGATGATTAATGGTCTAGTCCCAGTTTTTAAGTAGCGTGATCTTTTAGGTGAGCACTTTTGAACAATGGCTTGTGTTCCTCTTTTTCTTATCACAGTGCAGAAGAAAAGGCTTAATAAGAAAAGGAGGAACATCTTCAAAGATGGAAAGGTACAGGTGGAAATTTTGTGGTCACGTACTTGTGAATCTTCATATTGGCTTGCTGTGCACCAGCCTCATCAGCTCATCTTCTTGGACTCAAACTATACTAAGTGGAAAAAGGCCTCCATATTTTTGGAGGTGATTCAGGGAAGGAGGATAAATAAAGGTCTTGGCTTAGACAATTCAAATGTTTGTCTTTAAGAGATGCTTTTCTACTTCCTTCTACTCCCATTCTACCTACTGTACAAGTTATAATCTGCCTTGAAATCTGTTTGGTCAAGGATGACAAGGAATTAGATGGCGGTTGTGTGACAGGCACAAACTCTTTCTTGTAATTGCCTTTGATTCTGCCACCTCCCATTTCAGCCTGGGGATTGCTGGAGCGGGGCCTTCCCAAAGACAGGCTTTGCTGTACCCACATCCCACTCCTGGGACCTGTTAAGGCTGTTGCATTGCCTCGTTCCATGGACAAGCTTGTAACAGATGATTAAAATGTCATCTAATTTGAAGGAGTCATGTTTTCTGAAAATATTTGGTGAATGCCTATGTAAAGAATTGTACCCATGAGTGGGGTCTGTACAGACTTTTATAACTTGGTCTAAATTCACAGTACAGAGGTGGCAAAATTCCATTTAACTGCTGTTCAAACCATACTACGTTAGAAAAATATGGCAATACTGCAAAATCTATTAATGCTGTTTCACAAAGGTTCTCTTAGACCTAAAGAAAGGCGAGGTCTTGTTTCTTTCTAGAATGTGGCCCTTTTCTATACCTGTGACTTCTACTTGAACAGTGCAGACCTGATTTGCTATCAAAGTTCAGTGTTTGTATATATCTAGAACATGCTGAAATGATGAGAGGGTAAGAAATCTGATGCTTATTGGTACTCGTAATTAAAGTGGTTTAAGTTGAGTTAAGCCTGTGGAAGTTTCTTTCTAAATGTTTATTTTGGTTGTAGTGAAGTTCAGTTTCGATAGCCTCTGTTAATAAGGAATGTGTTTGGATAGGCTGAATTCCTGCTAGTATTTTTAGCACTTTTACCAAACTGTTAAAATTGACTTTTACAGAAAACGTTGCTTTTTTTTTTTAATAAAGTGGAATGTGTATAATGTGTCTGAAGAGAGAAGAGTGGAAAAATTGGTGAAATGGGGAGATTATAGTGATGAGTTCATAAGAGCAATTTCCAAGTATCCCTGCTGAAGTGGACGCTTCCCACCCGCATATGTTCCCTTAAGTTGAATTTAATAGTCCCTCTCTGAACATGAGCAGCAAGAAGAGCTCTGACAGGTGTTATCTCGACACCTGAAAGGCTGTTGCTTGCCCTTGGTATCAAATTGGTTCAGCTTAGACCTCTCATATCTTGCTGAATGTGTTGGCTTGAATGGCTGCTGCCCCCATGCTGGAGAGCTGGTGCTCTTGTGGATGATGTAGTCTTATAGACCTTTTACCTTTTAGTTATGAATGAGCGGCCACATGTTGTCTGTCCTTGGGATTGTTTTTAAGAGGAAACTCTGCATTTCTCCCCTTTAAAAAAAAATCAGTAAACAGGACCAAAAAAGCAATGGGAATTAGAAAACAAAGTTTTGTGCCTCTGAGCAAGAGTTTTGTAGTGGTCTTCAGGAGGACAAATTTAAAAGAGAGAGAGAGAGAGAGAGAGAGACACTCTGTTCTGGCTGATGTGTAAAAGCTTTGATTACTTCAAGAGTAGATTCAGAACTCTTTAATACATGAAAGGCATTCCTCTGGGAAACCATGAATTTTTTGACCTGTCTTTGTATTTTAGAGTCAAACAGATATAGCCTTTGAGTTAGAACCAGTTTTTTATTGCTGACTTTTGGGTTTGAGCAGTTTAAAAACTACAAGGTTATTTGAAGTCCTCCAGAAGGAATATGGTGTTTATCCAGATACTAATGATTTTATACCACTTATTCACATGTTTGAGGGAATTTGGTTTGGTAATTGTTTTGTTTTGTTGTTTGTTGTTGTTGTTGTTATGATACTACATAAAGTTCAGAAGTGTTTATTAAACTGTATCTGTATAAAAGTAGACATTTCTTTATGTAAATTATTATATGATGAGCCCTCAGACATTTTTAAAAGGGTGATATTAACCTAGTTCACTGTTAAAATTTATTTTCTGTTTTTTTCTTTTCATATGGCTACATAAATTTTAAATGGCTGAATTTAAGACACAGAAATACAACTGTGTGAAGGTCATCTGATCTTAAGGGATTCAGTTCACTGAGGCCTTAAGTCTGCTTTGATCACCTCTTCTGTAAATTTAGGAACATGAAAATATGTTCCTAAAAGTCTCCTTAAAATAGTCTTAGTGTATCCTAATTAATGACATCATATAATTTTTCCACTATGTATTTATAGTTGAAAAGCCTGTTTCTAATGTGCAAGCAAAATTACCTCTCTGCAGATTAAATCCCATTCCTCATAGTCCTTCCCTGGAGGCCCTGTAAATATGAGGAAAAGCTCATAGCCACATTCCTCATTATGGTTTTCTTGAATGCTGGAAGGTTGCTTCATATTTTTCACTCATTCTTCTCTTCATAGTTTCTGTTTTCTTCAGCTAAATTGTGTTCCCAGCATGAAGTGGGTTTCTGCTTTCCCCAACATCTGTAGATAGTTGAAAAGATAACCTGAAGATAACATTCAAATTCACCAAACGGAGTGTGTTTGAAATGTTTTTTTAAAATCCTTAGATCCTTTTACCTATATCTAAACATGATGGTCAGCATATCACATATGATCTGTCTTCTGAAAGTTGTGTATGTGTAACAAGAGCAGCAGTTTAGGCTATGAATCAGCTATGTTAAAAAAAAAAACAAAACAAACAACAAAACAACTTTTGTCTACTTCTTATATAAATAACAAGTATTCTGTATTTGCATTATCCCATCCATGAGGAAGATGATCCCCTGTATTGACTGCTATTGGCCTTCATAGTGGAAGCTCTCAACAGTAACACTTGGAAAAATCAAGCCTGTACAAACCTGAAAAGATCACTTAGCTCATGCTTTCAGGATCAATTCCTATGTTATTCAAGATAAATTTTTCCTTAAGTTCCTTTTTGAAACCTCCTGTGGGGGACATCCCATAACCTCATTAGGAAGTCTATTTCACTATTAACCCAAGTTCCTTTTCCTGCCTTTTTTCTCCTTGCCTGTCTCATGCTACAGTTTAATATTAGTACCCAATCCACTGTGGAGACAAGGAACGTCGCTTTGCATCCATCAGCATGTTTCTCCTCAGTCTTTTCTCAGTAGTGAAAGATATTAGATTTAACTATTGCATCTCAACTAGGATTTCTGATGGTGGTTTCTGTAGAAATTATTTTTTATTCCCTCTCATTTAGACTTTTGAAAGATTTGTTGGAAAACAGTATGATCAGTATTATGCAGAATAATTGATTACATCTTGATCACCAAATTGCTTGTTGATTTCTTCTTCCCTTACCACTCTATGAAAAAATTAGACACTGAGTTTTAGTAGTGAGAAAGAATCATGATGTTGTATAGAGGCCATTTTATATATTGGCATTTCTTCTCCTTTTGATGCTATGTCTGTGTAACCTGTTCTGTTTCTTCACCCTCTGCTCTGGTCAATGTCTACTATTCTTCCCATTTGCATTCTTGTTAGAGCTTTCAGTTTCAACAGATACAAAGGCTGTTGTCATTCTGTTCCCACTGACCTAAGTGACTGTTAATGCTTCCTGATGTGAATTAACTACAACATCTTGAGAATAAAGGTGAAAACTGATTTTTGGACATAGCTGCTCTCTGTTCTCATGTTGAAAAAAAAATATTAAATCTGTGTACACATCATTGCTCCCAAAATTTACATTGCTTCTTGATATCCTCACATACTCTATAGTCAGATTTGCTCCAGAAAACATGCAGCTACCCTCTGTGGAAGGGAAAGAATAGGTCATGTTTTAAGGGTGATTTGGTTTTGGTTTTGTGAGTTCTTTTGAGACCATTGATTGCCATTATGCAACAGTTGCTTTACTGGGTCTAGAGCACTAAGTGCAAATAACTATTAAAGGATTTTTTTTTTCATCTGTTTTTGACGTGTTAAAATACCAATACTTCCAAAGCTGAGTGAAAATCTGTTTTTTAAAGAATTAAGGAACAACTTTTTTTTTATCTATCCCTTTTTTGTTGCTGAATTCTGTGTCTGAATGCTCTATAGTTTTGTATACTTTCAAGATAAGGAAGTCAGCCATCACTCAAGGTATGTTGAAAAAGGTACAGACTGCATAAATCAATTTAATTTTTTTACTAACTTAGATTAAATTTTTTCTTGCATCTAAAATGAGTGTCATCATAATTTGTTCACCAAGCCTATTGTTTCAACCAGGAACTCAGTGGATTGCACTTTGGTTTAATTACACCAGGAGAATTTTAAATCTTTGTTCAGATATACCTAGTGACTACAGTCTTCAGTAGTTTAGTAAACCCAGTATGTTCACAATGAGTATTATGCTCGTGCAATACGCAGTTTGAGAGTCAAGCTTACCCTTAGCTAACTGGCCCAGTGTTCTTGGGGATACATATCCAGGCAGCTCTCTACAGACAAAATTAGAAAATTAGGTTATGAACAGGCTTTGTGATGAATTATGTTGTTGTGTCTGGAACATAGAAGCTTTTCATACCAAAAATGTGTTTGGACACCATTGTTCTGGTAGTTGCTTTTGTAAAACCAGAACCACATTTGTTAGTATTTGACAAAATGCGGTGGGTTAGCCTTGGCTGAGGACCAAAATCCTCAGCATCCAGCTGCTTGCTTACGCTGCTCCCTTGGTGAGTGGGGGGAATAAAGATCCAGAGTGTGAGATCACTTGTCATTTGTCATCATCAACAATGTAAACTCAGCTTGGGTGAGATTAATTTCATTTACTGCCAATTAAAAAGGCACCTCCTTCTCTGACCTTCGTGCTCTCCCTGCTACTTCTAACTCTTTTGGTTTACCTCTTTCCCTCCCTGTCCAGTGATTCTGCCTGTCCTTAAACGTGCTTTCACCACCAGCTGTGGATCTGCTGGAGGTGGTTGGAGCTGCCAGTACAAGCCACCCCCGGTACACGGCACAGCACAGCCTTCTGCCACCAACACTGAGACATAAACATCACATAATCCCAGAACACAGACTCTACTGTGTTGTGTAAAGTCCCAGCTAGGGAGCCAACACACTATGATTTTATGGTGGAAAGACTGCAAGCTGTGTGGAATTTCCTTTTAGGTGTTTTTTAGTTTTGTTGGGTTTTTTTCGTTTTTTGGGTTTTTTTGGTTTTTTACAGTGCAATGCAAGTTTGTGCAGCTTTTGTGGGGGATAAAGGAAATCCTTTTCTGTTCATAAAGATATGTTTTATTCTGTTCTTAAAAACTGATTAAGTTGTTTTTCCACAACACGCAGATTGTAAATTGACTTAGAGGGCTTCATGCTTTCTTCAAGTAAATATGTTTGTAGTTATCGCCATACAACTGGCATTGTGATGGGTATTACTATGATTTTCTCCACCAATATCGTTATTAATAATGCTGTCAGAGCTCATCACTATCTGTAAGGCCCTCTGTAAGCCTATGTTTATGATTTATAGACTGTTTTTTATATCTCAAGTTATTTGCTGAGAAGTGCAACCTGATTTTTCAAGCTCTCTTCTCTTAAAGATTTGGACCTCTAATTTGCACTGGAAGGTCTTTGTCTCTTCTAGAAGGCAAAGTGGGACTTCCTTTCTCTAGTTTGTTATTTTAGCTGCATTAAATAATTGACACTTCCCGGTTTTTTGCTTAGAATCCTGTAAAAAGCGTACTGAAATAGGCAGCACTCACATCTCCATCATGTATTGTATGTATTGTTTGAGTGTGTTGTCATCTACTGTCAGGATCTGCAAACAGCAGCTGCTGGTCATTCCTGCAGAGCTGCCTGCCAGGATTAATAAAATGGTGAGTGGCAGATGCTTGAAAAAGTAGAGTAGCAGTAGGATTACGGGAGTCTAACTGAGCAGGTCGTATCCTGAGACATACAGTTGACAAACATATTTAATATCATAGATACAGAGTGTGTAGGGTCAGAGGATGTTTTATGCTCTTAAAATCATTTCAATGATCTGTGTGGATTTCTGCTCCAAGCTATGAAACCAATTACTTTACTTTGTACCTCGGAGTGGAGAAACAAAAAACACCTGGGACAAGCTGCTGGTTATCTGTTGCATAGGGAATTATCTAGGGGAACTAAATACACCTCAGATGTTGAGTGCTTTCTTTTTTTATGAAACTGCTGTTTGCCTAGATCATCTACTTGTAAAGTAAGTGGGTTTTGTATTTTGTTGTTATTATGTTCATCATGTGCATTTGATAGCAAAGCAGATGTGATTATCCATGGATTTGACAAAAAAAGAGCAGCAGAATGAATCTGGTTCCTCTTTCAGTGGTGCTATATATAATATGTATGTATGTGTGTATGCATATATATTTATACATGTATGCATACATACACAAAATTGTAATTGTATTGTAATCTTATGGCTAAAGTGCTATAGTTGCAAAAGGCTGTAATGTATGTTTACATATTTAGTATTGTGGAAGCTCTTGTTTCTGGAGAAGGAGTAATGTAAAAGAGTGGTAATGTGTATTTTTTTCCTCCTTTGAGAATTGAAACTCTGGTCTCTAATGATATGACCATAAAATCTGCAGCTCTTTCTCTGTGCCTTCTTAGTACACTAGCTATATTGTTATAGTCAAGCACTTTTGGTAGACTGAAACAGTGTGGTAAGGTCTAAAGTTTAGGAAGATAAAATGCTAGAATATAGCCTAGTCTTTTAGAGTCTGAAATCTAACCAACACAGAGAAAGATTACACAAAGATTAGATTGCATTGAAGCAAATCTGGATGAAAGAGTCAAACTCGTCAAACTGGTGGTGGTTTTTAATAGGACTGAAAAGTAATCAGTGCAGAAAAGTAAAGGAAGAATTGAGGAGACAGAATGCAATATTTGTTTATTGATTGACACAGATTCTGAAAAAGAAACAAAATACTTTGAAACTTGTGCCAAAATACATTTATGCTTTTGTACTTGTTGGATACTGACACCATTGAAAGTTATATCTCTAAGAGGTCAATTATCTTAATTTTTAAACCTAAGGAGATTTACTTACAAACTGGGGCTAGAAAGAACATTTGGTGGTAAATTCAGGCAGATGTTGTCCTAAATACTCTTGTTCTGTTTATAAACAGTGCAACCAAGAATGACAGATTTGCCTTCAATCTTGCAAACTGCCTTAGAAATTGAAATAAGCTGAATAATTCGCCAAAGCTTTCACCCCTTTCCAGAATGTCTTTAATGAGCCTGTTTATTTTGCTGTCCTTGGATTTTTTGTGGAGACTTTCTTGTATATGAGCTTAAGACCTTAATATCTTCTTTACTGTAATATGTATGGGTTTATATTTTCAAAGATGTTTGCACAACCTGCAATAAACATTAATCTGGCTAAGTAGTATCATATGCTCTTACTACCTTTTCCTTAATGCTTTATTTCTTTGTCTTTATCTCATCTTGTTTTGTAATCATTACTTGTTCAATTCTGCCAATCTTTTCTCATTTTAAGTTCTCAGAACTTTTAGTGTTCTCCACCTTCATTTTTAAGTCAGGTCAAAAGCAAAAACTTATAAAATATACTTTTTTTAATGAGTGAATTGTATCTTCCTAAACATATAGACACAAATAGTCCCATATTATGCTGTTTTCTGAATTCAATTATAATCCCTGCTTTACAGCCACTGGTGAGAGTTTATGTTATGTTTCATTTCTGTGACTCCTAGGGAATACTGTTTGTAGTGCACTTAGGAACAGAAATTATTCCTCTGATACAACATGACTTGCACAAGCACTTAACTAAAAAATCCTCTTTTAAAGGGAAGCTTTTAGCGGCTCCTGTTCTTGATAGAGTTTGTTCTTGTGATCACTTTGTGTGACTCCTGGTAGTGTGCTCGTATGATGACTGAAGGGTATCTTTTGATTCACACTTTCCTAGTGAGATATTATCTGATTAATATATTCCATGCATTTCATTGGTATAGTCCTATTTTGTTGTAATTATACTGCTGTTTATTTTTTAAGAAGCAGGGTTTTTTTCTGTCATCTCTCAACTAACATATGCAGCGAGCATTGTGTTTATGGCGGTTTATTTATTTTTATTTCCTAGGTAGCATATACCTGAGTCTAGTACTTAGCTTTCTGAGTAAAATGAGCCTTTATATGACTCTATTTACCATTTTATAGTGGCCTGTGAATTTTCTGATACATTGTAAAACATAGTGTAAGATTTCAGGACAGCTAGACTTCAGGACAGCTAGCTAGACTTCTTGACAGTAAGCTCACAATAGTAGATTTCAGCCAGAATTTTCAAGCATTAACTCAAAAATATGATGTCATCTGGTAATAGGATCTACAAATGCGAAATTACGTAATTTACTGTAAAAGCATAGACTATTTGCTTATTTTGGCTGCTGGCCTCAGTCAGTTATATCCAAACAGAAGAAACTTTGTTCGCCTTGGAGGTTTCATGGTTGCAGCTCGTTTGCATTTGATCTTCTTACAGGCTGTGGCCATTCCATATATTCTTGTTGTTATAGCCTAGATATTTTATGATGGGTCTGCAGGAAAACGTGAGAGACTACTGTGCTTGAGAGTAGCTCAATGTTCTCAGCATTTCATGTAACCATGAAGATTGATCCTGTGCTTAAGGAGGCTACAGGGAGGGAGAAGCTTTTGCTCAGGCAACAAGAAAAGATTTTCATTTGAATTTTTAAGGACTTCCATCAGTAGTTTGATAAGACCCTTTTTTTTTAATTAGTAACTTTATGAAGTATTTTCTGTATTAGATTCTATCATGTCTGTTGTGGACTCAGGCAGCTGTTTTTCAGTTGTCAGGTATCTTTCTCATATATTGCTGGTCATTTCCTCTTGCATGCCCATGGAAAGATTGTCATGTTTTGTTCTTTTGTTTTGGAATGACAATAGGCAATCATGTTGCCTGCAACTTTCTCATTTCTAACTCATTTCAAAGTTTGATAACATCAACAAAATGTCTTGAGCATAGCTTGTTTTGTGGGCTGTTTCTGAGGGACTTTGCAAGTTCACGCTTCAGCAGCTCTCAGTCCCTGTTTGCTCCTTTGTCATGGCTTACACTTCTTCAATAACTTGATTCTGTAAATTTGTCCTATTGGGAACCACATTAGCATCTTTCTGTTCAACTATTAGTTTTAATTTTTGGAAGAAAAACTCATTGGAGTTTAAAGTAAAGAATGTAGTTAAAAATGATCAGAACTGTGACATGGAAAATAAAAACTGTCAGCCAGATTCGTTTGCATCCCTTGATGAGATTCAGATTTGATTAATAAAGATAAATTGTGTAGAACTAAAGATTTTATTAGCTGCTTAATACTGCTTGGTATAATTTTTCTTAGTTGCATTGTATGCAATGAAGAGAGTACATGTTAAAGCTATTTAGATATAACTAACGATGTGTCAAAATTTTAAGACAGAAATGTACAGGTACTAACAGATTAAATACACTGTTTTATATACAGAGATTTTGTTGCTCCTCTGTTTAGAATGTCTATATTGTCTTCACACTGAGAAAATCTAAAAAATTTGCATTTTGTAGTTTAAAGGCAGATGCAAAGTTTAAAAAAGAAAGAGATATCAGGCCCAGCTATATTCTAAAAACAAAACACCTGTCACCTTATCTCACAAAGTCAAGGAGAGTCTGCATTTCTTTATCTCTTACTCTGTTTTCTGGGAAGGAGTTAAGGAATTCTTCTGAATGCCTTGAAATATATTTCCATGTTCACTGATTGTTGTTTTTACAAACCACTGTAGAGCTTTCTGCTACTTTAGACAAGTACAATTAATTTCTGGTGATAACTGACAGATTTCTTGTGGATTTAAACAATGCTTTCCTTAATACACTGCAAATGTCTAATTATTTTTTCAAAGTGCCTTAATTCTGGTAAACTAAATGAGCTCAGAAATTCAATTGTGTTAGTGTCAGCCTCTCTCTAAAAAGTACTAAGCAGCCATACAGGGTTTGGGTTTTCAGATACTTGCATCTGTCAAATAATTGCTTCTTAAACCTTTCCATTACTTCATCAAAATACAGAAATGAGAATTACCGCTGAAGTATTTGAAACAAAAATTTTAAAGCAAGATTTGAAATTTTCACTGCCTCCTGTATTTTTTCCTTAACTTCAAAGAGCTTTTTTGTTTGTTTTTTGTTTTTTTTTTTTTTTTTAACGAGGAAGACTGCTCTTAGCCTTCTTTTGGAAAATCTTGGACGTTGAGGGAGGAACTTTGTTGACCTGAGCTGTTCTTTAATCTTACTTCTGTGAATAACACTTTCCTCTCACTTCCAGACAAGAAGCAAGAAAGAAAAAGACCCACTGCACAAGGGGAAGAGAGGAGCAGGGAAAGACAGGGAAAGGAAACAAACCCAGTCATCTCACGTTCCTGGAGGTAGTTTGAATTTAGGAGAAACCCTTGCATGAACTTGAGCTTTCAGATCTTTAGGAGCCAGTGCAGTGATGTCCAAACAGTATCATGATGTGTCTAGAGGTATATCTGTATTTGCACACAGTGCCTGTTGCTGTTGATGTTATTTTTAAATATCTTGCTGCAGTTGGTGCTGCAAACAGAACAAATCTGGGATGAGTGCCTGCTAGTATTGCCTTATATGCAACCATTAGCATAAGGTTTGAAACCAATTTCAGGGATACTTTGGAGACCTAAATCTCTTTTCAGTGCCTTTTTGCTTTGTCCTTCAGTTTTGTTATTATAACAGAAAATGACCAGTGTCGAGTGTCACCAGTAGATTTGTGGTGATGTAAGGAACTTTAGAGGTGTTCCTCAAACTGCAGTGAATCATGGAACAGAGGTTTCTTTCATTTTTGGTTATCTGCTCTTACTCTCTGCTTAATGAGTATTTCAGCCACGATGGAGCAGATCAGTATTTTTGCAAGCCTTATGTCAGTCCATTTCTGGCACAAGTATATGTAGTTTTCAAAAATGTGAAGACACTTTTTTCTGTTCTAAAACAGATAAGCACACAGTCATAACCCCATGCCCCCAAGACACCCATTAAACAATTTCTAACAACAGATTTTGCAGTAATACATTTCTGTGACGCCAGAAAGGTTTTACCATCAGATCTCTGCCTAAAGCAAATTAAAGACCTGAGTGATCTCTATGAAAGAAGCAGGGGACCACTAGGGAGCGTGATAAAATGTGTTAGTGTAGCAGCTAGGTTTCATATTTTGGTCAGCATTCTGTACATTGAGGTGCTCCCTAAGAAGACTTGAGGTTATTAATTCTTCACCACGGTTGTCACACAAGTCTGACAGGCTGGAGAGTGAGTGCAGAGAAAGTTAACTCAAAGTTGATGATTTGTTCAAAAGGAGGTTCAAAAGAAAACCTGAAGTGTTCTCCTTCCACTGAAAAAATTGTAAATGCAATGTGATTATGTTTTTTTGGTTTTTCTTTTCCGCTTGCAGAATCATTAAAGATGTTTTTCTTTATGTATTTGGCATATTAGAGTAGAAGTTAGTGTTACACAATTAAATTTATGGGTTTTTTCAGAATTTCCTTTGTGACTCTCATTGTCAGAATCCTGTAGGCTGAAAAAAAACAGGAGGTAGATGACTATAAACCTTTTGGGAGGTACAGATTGTTTATGTGTCTTTTCCTGCTGGAAATGTTGTTGGAAAAAAATAATGTTATTTACAGTACTGAAACAGTAAAACAGTATGTGCCTGTATGTAATGGAAATAAATTTTCACATAAATTCCTTAGATATTCTCATTTTCTGGGGAAAATACTTTTTATTGTACTCTGTGTGGACCTTGTGATCTCTAATAGAATGTGACACCTAAAATATATATGCTCATGATGGGTTCGGTTTTATGCAGTCTGCATTTTTAGTTGTAAAAGGGCTATTTTCATTACAGAAGTTGTAGTGGAAAGCCATTAGCCCCTTACCTTGCCTAAGGATGGCAGTCCAGTAAGTGATACTTGCTACTGGGGTGAGCTAGTATTTACTGAGTGGCTTTCTGTAACACAGTTGGAGACATGATTGATAATGGGAACTATTCCAAACAGTATTTCTGCACTGTGAACTCTGGAAATGATTTTGAAATATACTGAAAAATATATTTGCCTATTGTTAGGTTACTTCAGTGACACATTTTGATGGCATGAGAGAGCCAAGTTAGTACAGTAAACTAACCAGAAAAGCTGAACAAGCTCCATCTCCAGCATGAATATAACTGTGACTTGTTAGTGGACATAAGGAGTCCATATGTATGATTTTTCCTCTGATTCCCTTTTCCTTTTAATTGGGTTGTCCTTTAACTACCCATGTTCCATTTAGAAATTGTTTTGTCTGAAAACTGGAGTTTGAGTTTCAAGCGAAAAGTCAGATAACTTCTGATACTTTTTTTAGTCAGATGGCGCAAGAAATATTGTTGTAATCAGAAAAAGAACAAAAAGCATTACCTCTCCTTTTCTTCCCTTTCACCACATATGTGAAGGTGACTAATTGGAGCACAGTAACTCTACTATTACAGTTTCATATTAGAAGCAAATTATAAGATAGAAGGTAATAGAACTCAGTTTTCTCTGTGCCTGTGGTTACTCAAAGATAAGTGGGACCCTTTTGCTGCATAAATGGAGCAGACTCTCGGCAAAATCATTTAGGTAGAGTGGGCTATGGTTTCATCCCTAATGCTTCTGCTGCACAAATTCAACCTGTTTAACAGAGGAAAATACAGTGTCTGGCTGTGATGACATAAGACCAACTTGGGAGTTTTCTTAGGTGGTTCTTGAATGATATGATTTGAGAGAACCAAGCCCCCTCATGTTTCCTTTTGAGATTTTGCCAATATCCACAACCCACTGTCCTTGGCTGGATTAAAACCAGGTGTTTATTGTGCTGTGTTTTGTTTTTGTTTTTTTTAAGGCTTGAAGTATAAGTTATGTTAGATTAAGTAACTCCATTAGGTATATCTCAATATTGAAACATAACATGAGATACTCTTCTGTATGAATCTGGAATCCTCTGTATGATATAGAATCCTCAAATCTGAAACCAGCAATTTCTTCCTACCCTGCAGTGAAGATCCTTATCCTTTAGTGAAGATAATCCTTATCCGTATCCTTTAATGAAGATAGGAAACTCTGACACTTAATACAGATATAACTAATATTCATTTTCAGCATAATTCCTTACATCTGTTTTTTCAATATAGTACATGAAATCCAGTCTTGTGTCACCATTACAATTTTTTTATTAACAATGCAAATAATTGTAAATGTCATTAAAATGCAAATGCATTTCAATTTTTGCTTTTAAAAAAAAAGCTTTTTGTGGGGGACAAGACTGCAGAACACAAGGAAAACCATTTTGCAAAATACATTTCATTATTTTGCTTGTAGATAATGATATTAAAGAACAATAGTGAATACAATCTACAAGATTGCTGTATTTCAATTTACATTTGCAATACAATAATAATGATTGCTATATTGTTAGAGGACTATTAGTTGCTCTCTGCCATCTTTTAGCTGAAAAGAAAATTCAGTTTGCACAAAAGAGTTTAGGGGTTTGGGGTTTTATTTCTTACAGTGTTTTGCATCTGAGAAGCAAAAGCTGAGGAAAGGCGTAAGGAGGTGAAAAAATATGATAAAATCATGCTTTGATCAGATTAGAGATAACAGCTGTCACAAAGTTATTGCAAAATAGTTTCATAATAAACCTGGTTTATCAGTAACATTGTTAGTTGTATTTATAACAAGGGAACTAAGTGAAATACAACACCGTGTTTTAACCATAATATCTAATAATCTAATACTATCTGAAGATGTCTGACTGAAATGGCTGGCTTTGTTTTGCTTAAAATTTAGCTATTTTTATCAGTCAGTCTTCTTGAGCTTTTGTGTGTGTGTGTGTGTGTGGTTGTGTTCAAGTTAGCATGTTCTGTGCTGATGATAAGTGTATTTCCTTTAAAGTGCTGAAGTGCTTAGTTTTATAAGTTTACCCATCAAACTTCATAATAAAAGTAATCAGTAACTTACACTTCCCGTATTATTTATCTGAGATATTCTTTCAAGGAATCAGTAATTTAAGGAGAGATTTATAAACATGGACTGGTGTGTGTGAGCATGGGCTTAACTGTATGTTACAGCATTGACAGTTGTTTATATTGTATGTTGGACAACCATTTCAGCAGACTGCCAGCTCTGGTGTCACTCCTTAAGGTTATCAGAGTCTACAAAGCAAATCAAAATAATCCTGGTCTTCCACACAAGATTAATCCCTCTTCAATTTAATAATGTCTTAAATTGCAATTTTCTTTTAAAATGTTTTTGACAGATAAAGGAAGGAATGGGTGTCTAAAAGGCAGCTCAGTTACTGTAGCCACCCCAGGAAAAGGATAAGGGGGAAATAGTGGTCAAGAGAAGTGAAGACCTATGATGAGATTCATAGCTAGCTTTAACATCACATTTCCACATGTTATGTTAAAGTTTTATCTTAATTAGTTCTTGTCATATTTATCTTCTAGTCTGACTGGAGCACTTTCAAATTTTTTGAATAGCTTTATTTTCTGGCACCAAAAGAAAAAAATCCCAAACTTTTATTTCCTCTTTCCTTTTTTATTATTTAATTTCATAATTTTTTGCATACTTGAATGCTCCTCCTGATTTCTGATTTTCTCTCTTGAAAGTTTTACCTTTGATCTAGCTACAGTACTTGGAGAATTCAAGAAATTATGTAAGGTTCTGACTTGAGGTATGTAGGGAAAGAATAGAGAAGTCCCTGTTTCTATATAATAATCTGTGAAGGTGTCAGATTAGCTTCAGGCTGCTTGACATAATCTTAAAAAATTAGCTCCTGGTATAAACTTAATGTGTGTCTTTGTAATATATTTTAGATTCATGTGCATTGTTTGAAAATCCCACCTTTAGCTGAAAGTAAGTCCAGGTTACTCTCTGTGTGGGCTATATAGGGCATATTTGATTTTCTGATTTAGGGGTTGAAAAAGGTCTTGAATATTTGGTTTATCAGAATATCATTGTAGAACCAGTGTTCCTTTGTGATTAGTTACTGAAACAGTGTCAAATCTGGAACAATTTTATTCAGTCACCTTGTGGAACTCCTGTTTTTCAAGAATTTGCTCTTGTATGCAGCTCCCCATCGTACATTGTACATTGCCTGTCTGCAGTGAGACACCACAACTCTGAAGCAATGGCCATAGACAATGTTGCTTATGTCTGGATGTTTCTTAAATTGTATCACCTGAAACCAGGGTGGTCGCCTAAATAATTCAGTTTCTTATTTTGAGAAATTATTAAGTTAAAAATACTGGTTTTCTAAATGCTCTCTTTTGTTTTTTTCAAGCTGGAATTTACTATATACCTGTTTGTGTGTTTGTCAGTGAGACCTGTCTTGTTGAGTGTCTTTGTAAGGGTTTGTTTTCTGCAAAGTGCTATACTTCATCAGTTATGTATTTGTCTTTGCTTGGTATCTTGCGTTCTTTTTTTTTTTTATTTTCTTCAGTATCGAGGTTTCTAATGTATCTCACCGAAGAGAATCATGTTTTACTGCTATTTAAGTAAGGAGAGCTGTGATCTTTTGTTTAGGTCTACAAGACCTAGGAAAAGAACTTGTCTAGGGAAATAAGAACTTTAGTATCCTTTTACATTAGGTAACACAGGAAACCCAACCATATTGCTTGAAATAGCTAAAATGTCTCGGAAAAAAGGGCAAAACATATGGCTTTAGCAACTAAAATAAGTGGAATAAGAACTTCTTATAAAAAATAAGTCCTTTGGAAATCAGATTTGAAATGGTCAATGCAATGAATGGTGATTTTGCAAACAACAGGAGACACAACAGTGATAGGTGGTGCAGGTTATGAGCTGGTTTAGAGTCTTCTCAGTGCTCCAGCCCTTTGGCAGGGTTCTCACTTTAGTTAACCAAGACTGAATTACTCAGCTGCAAACACAGTAGGGTGCAGAGTAGGGCAGAGCTGATCCTCTGCCAAGCTAGCTCAGGACAGGCAACATGTACTTGCTCCAGTGCCTTCACAGATCTATCCCTGTGGCTGCCAGGTGGAGTGGAACAGCTGCTTCAAGGAAGTGTGGTGCTTGCATCAGCACACAGGCCCATGCCAGAAGCACACCTGCCCAACACCACTGCATATGCACACACACCCATTCCCACTGCTGTCTAATCCTCTGCTTTATCCTTTTGTTGCAGGAATCCTCTTTCATCCCAGTGCTCTGGGTAATGAAAGAGGACTCTAATTGGTCTTGCCTTTTATAGATTTTATGTACAAAAATGCTTTATTTAAGTGATCAGTTAAACTAGTGTCAGGCAGCTCAGGCCAACGTGTGAAAGAGAGCCCTAAAAACTACAGGATGCTGACAGCATAACAGTAATTGAAGGGAGTTGTGGGACCAGGAGCTACAGAGGTGCTTGAAGTCTCAATCAAGCATGCTTGCTTCAGTATTGATTCATAACTGCTTTCACTTGAGCTAAAGTAAGGAGAGTATTTGAGGTATAGCAACCTGAGCTGGCTGCTCCAGTAAAGTCTACCATGACTTAACAGGGCCAAATTAGGTAAACTTGCTTGGTAAATCTTTTTATTTTTGGAAGTCTTCGTAATGCTGTATGATAACTGGTATGGAAGTGTGTTCTTAATCTAAAATAAAGATCAAGTACAGGTGGTGGGTTGACCCTGGCTGGATGCCAGGTGCCCACCAAAGCTTCTCTATCCCTCCCCTCAGCTAGACACTGACACTTTCTCTTCTCAGATAGAGAAAATATGACTAAAGTTTCCTGTATCAGCAGAGGTGCAGGGTGGGATCACTGACATGTTACAAAAGTGTCCATTCAGGGACATTAGTTTAATTTCTTACCAATCAAATCTGTCACTAAACACTTCAGCTGTCATAAGGTGGCTTATGAGTTTTTATCTTTCACAACAGCTCTGATATGAATTAAATTCAGCTGCCGTTTACAAAGAATGGTAGCATAGTTTTTGCTTTCTTTTGGATTTTGCTTGGTCAATTGTAAAAATGCCCTTTTCTGAGTACAACTCAGTTCCTTTTGTATCAGCCAGTTAAAAAGGTACACACATTCTTGAAGGCCTTTCAGAACCTGGATTGATACACACATTAGTTTGTGGCAATATTAATGCTTGGCTGCAGCTTTGTACATTGTTATGCTTATATTAGGAATGTCAGTATTTAATTGTAGTTATTTCTCAACAATTGTTCTTGGAGAAAGATATGATTTGTGTGCATAGTAATAAGTGCTTATGACGTTTTATACTCCATTTAGTTGGAAACAGCTTACCTATGTAGAAAAGATTAAAAAAATTTAAAAATTCATCTGATAAAGCAGTTTTACTAATCTTGGTGAGCACTTAACTCTCTAAGGAGTTAACTATATGATTTTCCTAAATTTTGTATACATTCACATAGGTAACTTTCCAACTGTGAATTGTGAACTGAATCCATTGTACTATTTCTTTGCTGTTGCTGCGTTTATTGATGACTGTTAAAGTACCTGTGTAATTTAGACATGGTTGTGTTAAAATCTTTGAATGTTTATAGCAGGACCTACTTTAGGATTTATGGCATTACTAAAAAAAGACACATTCTCAAGGGAAAGGGCTGCCACTTTCTCTGTATCTGCAGAATTACATAAAAACCAGAATGAGTCTGTCTATGTTGGAACTGGGAATTTTACTAATATTCTAGTGTTTATATTAAAAAGTGACAAATTTTTTCAAAGACCCTGAGATAGAGTTTGTAAATATGCAAAGACAATTGTAATGCATTTCTTGGCAAGTTTTATGCAAAGTGAGGTTGAATCAGATATTGATTTATTGTCTAAATACTAATGTGTATATATACTATTTTATCTCATCAACAAAACTGAGTTTTACAATTAGCTGATAAAATATAGAGGCTAGTAGAGGGAATTGCAGTTACAGTTCTCACTCTCTTCAGTTTGTTTATTTGTGACATGTCCTAGCTCTGCTGTCTTTAAAAGATGCATCACCAGTTTTATGAGGAAAACGAAGGTATTTGCATTCCTCAATATAGACAGAAATTAAATATGCACGGATGGATACCTTACTAAAAAGGGAAATAAATCAGTAATTAAACTGCACAGATGGGATAGAGATAATTAAAATATATATAAAAATTGGCTTTACAAGCCATAAAAAGAAACCCATCTGTTTTAAAAGAAAATACAACCAAGTATAAAATCAGCTTGACTCATAATTTTTTTCATAGCTCTTGAACATCTGTGCAAAGCACTTTACTAGTCTAAGTAATGATGGGTTTACTTTTATCAGCAAAGATTTCATTTACAGGAGTAGAAGGCTATAAATGCAATACAAACACTGCTGAGCCTGCAAGTCTAACTTGGATTCCTTCCACAGAAAGTTTGTTACAGGGGTGCTGCTGTTCTATAGTGCAAGCCCCTGTCTCCATGTCATATCCTGCCTGAAGGTCTGTGGTGGTTTGACAGGAAACAGGATTTCTGGGATCCTGTGGTCAAGCCAATGGATGTTCAGATTTTAAAATTGGCAACTTATTTGGCCAGTGGGACGTTGGATCCACCTCTGAGAACACAAGGTTAAAGCAGGGCTCTCCCCCTGGGAAGCTCTCTTGGGTTCCGGTGGGGAAAGAGTTCGGATCTCTCCCCCGTCCAGCTGCTCCTGCTGGGCGGGGGA
>JACDOX010000203.1:0-87426 GCA_014549065.1 Cardinalis cardinalis
TGCCCTCCTGCCTAGCTGTCTATCAATCAAATCTCCCTGGGCCATCCCCTGACACTTGATTGGCTTTCACCTTCCCCTTCCCCGCCCCTGGTCCAAGGTTTGAAAAGCACACAGCACCATGTGCTSGAGGTCTGTCTGTCTGTCTGTCTGTCTGTACCTGCGTCTGGTTCCATCAGGAGGTCGTGTCCAGGGCTGGATCCTGGAACTGCTATAGGGATCCATTATGCATCAATAAACCTGGATTAACTCACAACAGAGCTCGCTCCTTTGCTTCACTGCAGCTGTAAGCTTCTCCGCCAAAGGTAAACTGAGATTTATCCCTGCTTGGACCTTTCTAAGCGCTCAACTGCTGCCGCTAGCTAAGACCGAGATGTCTCTGTGGAAAAGAACCACAGCTGCCGCCTTTGGCTCAGCAGCGAGAGCCAGGGAAGCCAGCAGGACGCACCCGGAGACCTCGGGGACACGAAATACTATATACCAGGTTATAACCTCACTAAAAACTAACCTCTCTTCCACCTCAGCCATCCATTAAAGTGTACAGAACAGCAGCAAGTTAAAACTGCTTAAGCACTTGAGCTTTGAGAGGCAATGCTGCAATATGGATCAATATATATTCTGGGAATTCGTTTGTTAAAACAGGTACCTAGTACGTTTTAACCCCTTGTTAGACTTAAGCATTCCCTTGTTTTACTGAAATGGGTCACTATCTTGCTGTGATCTTCATCAACCTTACCTTTCCACAGCACAGCTACAAAGCATGAAGTCCAGCTCCCACAGTGACAAAGGGTCTCCAGAAGTAGCTTGTGAAGCTGGGAAGCAACACAGCAATGCTTTTCCACAGGAAAACATATTTGTCTGAGCTGATGCTGCTGATCTGAACCAATTCCTGCAACTAGGTACGTGGTTATAGGGAACTATTGCAGAGAGACAAATGCCCAGCAGAAATTTTTCACAGGCTAGTACTGCAGGAAGACAACTGTTTCTGGAGCCACAGAGGCCAGATGTCCCACATGTTGTGGATTTTGAGTGGAGTCCCCCTTCAGAGATACACAGATACATTAAGAATTACCAGCATTTGCACTGTATGACCATTTCTGTGGATTTTAGCTCCTGGATTTTGATGTTATTAGTGAAAGTCACTTGCAAAGGCGCATTTTCAAGCACATTCCACCTTGACCTCCAGATCATATCCTGGAAATGGCAGAAAAGTAACCCATATCTTCTCCCAGCAGTCATTCACTCCTGGAGCTCCACCTGGATACAGCATGCTATTTCTAGACCTGGATCTCCCTACCTAGTGGATGTTATGACAGAACAGTAGCTTCTGAGTAGAGTCCAAGTGCTGCCCTGAAATCCAAGTTGAACAGTGCACCTTTCACCTAGTACAGCTCCTAATGGGGGATTCAGAGTTCAGAAGGACACTGCCTGTTGAGTTTTCTTCAGGCATCTTGCCTGAAATGTTTGTCATGCTTGGATGAACATAAAAATTGAATTACTTAGATGTATTTTAAGGGGGAGAGGAATGTACAATTAAAATATTAAAAAACACATTCAGAAAGTTAGCCTGGCACTATGTGATCATTCTCCTGTGCTTTACACAGGAAAAGCTCAACTGTCTCTCTAAGGCAGTGCATTCCATCTACCATGCAGCTCCCTGCATGATCTGCTGGGGCACTGAGGGGAATAACCAAGCACACATGCATTCCTCTTGCTCCCATATGTCGTTACCAAGAGTCTGTCGCCTTCCATCATGAGACTTTCCAGGCTAAACCATGCCCTTGACTCACTAACTCTCCACCAAATGCTTTGTAATGGTGAGGCCACGACCAGTTATCTGTTTATTGGTTCAGTAAATGTTATTTCTAAAATTAACTGATGAATGTGATGCATTCAATCTTTCTCAAAGGAGATGTGATACTTCTGTTTTCAGCTAAATAGTAGGTTGGAGCATAGGAGGAGGGGAAAAATTATTTTAAAACCTGGTTATTATTTATCTGGAAATTAATGCAATTTCCCAGAGCTAAAAAAGACCTTGCTGTGATTCACTGCCTTGAATTAAAATTAAACTCCCCACCGCAGACGGTCAGTATTCAAGGTAAAGCTGTCATCATTGCCCATTAGCCAAGAAACAGAATTTAAGAATACCTTCTGTAAAAGGTGTCAAGTATTCATCAGGTAATGACTTTTGATTAATAAATTGCTTTTTTATTATTTACATTTTTGCTTGGGGTGTCCACCCTAAGTCAGTTGAAGTCTGTTGAAACTGGTCCATTTCTTCTGTAAGTAGCCCATTTTTCCTAGTTAAGAATGCCTAGAAAATAGAGCATGATAAAAACTGCAGCTCTAATTTAAAAAAAATTATTTCAGTATTAAATATGCAATATAAACAAAGAGAAGCCTGCAGCAATGTTTTACAGCTATATAATTATCTCCTATAAATTAAACTAAATTGTCCCCTTCCCTATCATTTAAAAGGATAAGATAGGAAAGCCAGTTTTACTGTTGGCCATTATTTTTTAGTCCATCAACACTGTTTATGGTGACAGAATTGCACAGCTCTAAAGTAACAAAGCTTCAGTTGTACCATGTAAAACTGACCTCCCCCAAACAAAACAAAGGAAGAAAACAATACCTGTTTTCTGTGCAGAAAAAGAACAACGTAAATTAATTACAATGTAAAGCCACAAAAGTCCTATTTTTTCCTGATTTTCCCTCTTTTCCCTCTAATAGTTCAAAGTAATTCAAAGGAAGTAATAATCTTCTCTTAATCTTAATAATTTGTCTTAATTTATGTTTTCCTCTTCCTATATTTTATTCAAATTTTTTAATGCTGTAAAATATCCCACTTCTTTTCTGTGCATATAACTTATGCTACCATAAAGCCTCATATAAGCCTGTATTTCCTCAAAAGAAATCCATTTCATCTAACTTTTTGACCCAAAATACCTTCTCAGAATAAGCTTGTAAATAACACTATAGTGTTCCTCCCTCAATAATACTTTATGGAACAAACACCTAGGAGTACTAACTGGATAGACCTTTGAATTCCTTGTATAAAACTGACTTTTTATTCATGGTATGAACAACTAAAGGAACAGTTGCAATATGGGAAATATTTAAGGTGTTTCAGCATTATTATCATGAATTATCTCACAATGAATGCAAATTGACTTACCTTGAAGGTGATTTTATCACAGGTTAAGTGTTCAGAGGAACCACTAACAGAGTGGTGCAGTGGTTCACTGCAGTGGACTTGTATCTTTTTCCCTGAGAGATAACAGATCCTACCTCTTTCTCACAATTACCCTTCCACTCCAAATAAAAATCAAAAAAACCAAAGTACTACAAACCACAAACAAATTAATTTTTATAAAGGTTTATAAGCAGCATTTTCAAGTAGCTAACATAGGGAAACACTGTTCTGATGAAAGCAATACTACTCTACACTTGTTCTTATATTTTTTGCTTCCCAAATGCAATTAGAAAGTAATTTTAAATTACATTAATTTGTTTGGCATATATTTGGTACTCTTCTTTGACTGTATGACTGACTCTAACTAGGTTTCTGGTACAGCCAGGAGAAACAAGGAAAATCACACTTGACAGCATGGTTAGGGTTGAAACAAGATACAAGCAGCATATTTTATTTGCTACACTGAAAGGCAAGCTCCACTGTGCCAAACCTTATTCTCTTGGCAACTAGTTGATAAATACAAAGTACTCCAACAAATCATTCTTTTACCCTCTACTCAACGTGAGCAGAGCTGAAAGGGACAAAAAGTTGCTATTATTGCAATTAAAGAGCAATGCAGGGGGAAGGAAGAAACCCAGATTTTGCAACTGGCAACTGGCCCCTTATCCAATATCCAAGCAGCCACCAAGAGAGAAGCCAGACGTCTCACCTCTGACGAACACACAGATATTTTTAGCTCAGCAGTGCAATCTGAAATTTTTAAGTGCATTGCAACAGGCAAGTCCCTCACTGAATGCAATGAGAGCCCTTCAGGAGCCTTTGACAGAGCAAATTTCCAGTCAACATGCATCTTCCTCCATCACCTGTGTGAGTCCACAGGGATGACATGCGCAGCCCCAAACACAGGCAGACCTGGACAAAAGGGACTGTGGGTAAGGAACAGCTTTGATTTATGTGATCCAGAGATCTGTTGACTGATTACACAAAACAGAGATCTGTCCAATTCAGACAAGGACAGTTTAGACTTGGAGGTGCTGTTTTGTTTTCCAGCTTTATAAGAAGGTGGTTTTTTTCTGCAGCCCATAGATCTTTCTAAACATGGTGACAGTTTTAAAAAGGGGTTTCAAAATGCTGTTACTGGATTATTCTGTGGTGCTCTGGATTGTACCCAGGAGCTGAACCAAACACATTTTTTCCCTCTGGGAAAAATATGGTTGCCCTCTTGCAAGGCAAGTTGTTGACAGGAGGAGCAAGCACTCTTGTGACCTTTAAAAAGTTTCACATTCATAAATTGCAACCCAGACCCCCAAGAAGCCTTAAGGCTAGCATTATTACAAGACAAAGAGTGGGAAAACCTAAAAGAAGTGGAGCATGCTGAAAACTAAAAGTTACTGGGATTTTCAGTGGAAGCAATGCGTGTCATGGACATAGCCAGCACGATATAGCAAGAAAACTTCTTGTGGTGCCTCTGCTTAATTTCCTCAGAGGAAATGGGTGCCATCTGTTTACTTAAGTTTATGTCACTCAGCAACGTTTGAATGTTGTGGGTGAGCACAGAACGCTCCACACTGAGCAATGCAAACATGGGCAACCACCTTAATAGGGGTGCTGTGAGAACGCTGAGTCTCATCAGCAGGATCCCCTCCCTCCGGGCACCATCCTCTCCGAGCAGGGATAGCAAAAGTGCAGCCTCAACCTCAGCAAGGGCTGTCTGACTCTCAGGAGCAGCTGCAGGGAAAATCGGTTCCTTGGCTCCTAGTCTAAAAGTTCCTTGGCTCCTGTCTCTAAAAGGTGCTGCTGACAACAGGCTGTCCAGGGCGGGGAAAAGAGACCGTGTCACCATGTTCCCAGTGAGGGTCAGATCTGTCCACACATGTACGGGTTTTATATTCTTGGCTTCTCCTTCAGAATTCACAGCTGACACTAGTTATTTCTAGGAGTTGTTTCTCTCCAAAAGGAAAAAGCAAGGGTGGGGGAAGAAGATAGTTGCAATTACTTAAATAAATAGCATATAAGCAATTGGTCTTACTAAAGAAATAGAAATAGTAGGCTCAGCCTTTTCACATCTTGTGTACTTACATGGATTATGACAAGCTCAGTTCTGTACAAATAATGTCATGAATGTACATTTTGCTTCTACATGATTGTGCATATACCTAATTTATTTTCTTTCTTTCCTTTTTTTTTTTGAGGGGATTATATTACATAAACACAGCATAGAGAAAAGGCAAAAATGATCATCAAAAGGAGGATTTGTGGCTCAGTGACAATGTTTACCGAGTTAAAAGGATGAAATTTCTTCCATTCTGTTGATTTCCTTGTAGTTCACAGATTTTAACTACTTTTGTCTTTAAGTGAGCTCATGTAGCTCTAATTCATGACTGCTGCATCACTAAACCTGCAGAAAAAGAAATTTTCAGCCTTCCCAGTCACCTTCCTTTTACAGAAAAAAAGTAATAGAGGAGTATTTGTTTCAATCCACATAAGGTCAACACAAACAAAGACAAGCAGAAAAAGACAATTCTGAGGGAATGACTGGACACAGATTTGTGAAGAACATGATGTGTTCCCCTGCACCAACATCTAAACAGTCACTGGCAACTCACCTAGATATTTTGTATGCTAGATATCTGTCAAATAAATCAAAGATCCAGATGTAGAATCTGGTAATGATGACATTTTGCTAGTGTATTTCAACTGGTCAGCTCGTGATTAGGATACAGAGAAGTATAAATATTTTTAATAGTTTTTAATCAGGTATGTTTTTTCAGGCACTGTTTTATTTATCAGAAAATTGACATATATTTTCCTCGGTTCATCAAAACATTTCAAAAACTTATTTTCTTTTCATTCTTTTTAGAGGAAAGCTTCTAAGGGGAAACTTCTCTCTTAAATCATGAAGAATAGTCATTCAATTGTGGCATCAGCCTTCCCAAAATCACTTCCATAGAGCAATGAGGAGGAAATTGCTAAAAGTTTTACATGAATGCAGATTATGAAATTTAAACTCTTACTTCTGAAGTGAAAGGAACAAAGCGTTCTATATGGTAGGTACACTGTAAAAATTAAGGGACACAGCTTATTGCAAGCAACCTACTAAAGATAAATCGTATTGGTGCATTCTTGTGTTTCGCTTCATAATTTCCTTATCCCAAGCCTTAAAGTCCTGCAACCAAAACTGCAGAATGCTCCATTGGGCTTGCACCTTCACAGATCCAGCATGGTACAACTAGTGTACTCACAACTGCTCTGCATGTCTAATAGATGGCAGGCTGACAGCACACTGGTTATGTCATTGAGCCCACAGATTAATTTTACAGAGACTTGGACAGGTTCAGAGGAGTTTCTCTGATTCATTGGTAACATATTATGTAACATTAAGCAATTTTTTTTTTTTTACGTCAAAACATACTTTGCAATTACAGAAAAATATACTATATGCAGTTTTGTCCCTGTGTGTTCCAGAGAGCCTATGCTCAGACAGCCTATGCTCAGTTTTCTGACACCCACATTGTCTCCTAATAGACACTGCTCTAATTTCCATTGCTCTCTAAAGCAAATGATGCTCTCACCAATGAGCTATTTGTCCTGTCACTCTGGAAGGGCACCAGTGGTGTCCACCACCCTCAGCTTAGCACTTGGATAGAGAAAAGTAGGTCGTCTAATGCAGCTAAGGCATAGGCAACACTGAGGATTGCTACTTTGAAGATGTGCTTTTCCTACAAGCCTCAGACGCTGCTGTGCACAGAAACACTCCTGTTTACTTAAGAGGCGACTGCTGAAGCAAGGAAGGCAAGTCTCCAATATGCCCTGTGTTCATGTAACCTGTTTTCTCAAGGTGCTGAAATTTCCTGTTGAGTTACCTAAAACAGTGGTCATAGAACAGATGACAACTAAATCTTACAATGTGTGAGGACATCGTTATGTTTCTAATACAATTTTTTGATGCCTTTCTCTTTGGAGTCATGAGTGGAGTGTGTACTGCCCATGTATGAAAGAGAGAGACAGATGTTCCAAAGCTCCATTCTAATACCTCTTAATGCCTGCATGAGGAAAGTTTAGCTACAGTTCACTCTTACAACAAATATGACTTCACCTTTTTAACCTAACAAAAACTATAGTTGTAGTCTTCCATTTAGTAGGGACACATTGGTGCCCATATTTTCCTCTGAGTCCTTCTTATATTTTTCTCTTTGATTCCTTCCTTCTTCTCTCTCCTTAGAGAAGAACTCTAATTAGTACTTCTAAGCAATATTTATGGTATTCATCGGAAACCCACTTTTCAACAAAAAAACATGCCTAAGAACATCTCTCTTACTGAGAGTATTCCATGTGCATTGGACACAAATAGAAATAAGCTAGAACTCAAAATCTATAATTTGCTCTCTGAGTTTGCTCCAGGTGACCAGTGTCTTTGAAGAGCACATTTATAAGCAACACTTATAGCCAGATGCAGTTTAAATGTCATCATCCAATCTAACTACTGCAGCCATAAGCTACATCAAATAGCTACCAAAAGTTTCACTTTGATCATTTCTACTAAGTATACATTTTGCTTGTGAATCCAGAGTAATTCTTCTACCATGACAGTTGTCATAGCATGCAGGAGACTTAGTATTTGAAAACCATCTTAGTGATCTCATTTTTCTCTTCATAATATATTAAGAATTTTGAAGAACACTTTCTCACCCTTACCTTCTCTACTTTTTTCACTATGATCTCAGTAGTCTTCAGGCTTCCAAAGCTGTGCAAGCTTTAAATAGCAATATATTCAACATATCTTCCATCTCCCACATCTTATAGCATGACCATAAATTGTTAAGTGAAACCTGAGATAATTCTGGATTTGAATGAAGTTATGTGAATGAAACACACAAGGAGAACTTGCGAAGGGATTCTTTGCTAGCAAGAGCTACCCAAGTTATTGCCTTCAATATGCTTTTTCAAGTCCTCATGCCTCCTTTTAAATAATGGAAGACCAGGTAATTGATAGAATCAGGAACACATTCCAGCTATTCTAGCCTAAAGCACTACGTCAAGTAACTTGACAGGAAAAAAATTAAGATTTCATTTTAAGATTACAAAACAAAATGCTTTTCAAGCAAATAATAAAAACACCAGCAATTTATTTTCCACATTTAAAATGCTTTGCTTCTTCTTCCATTTACGAATATTATAAACAACCCTCTGAAATCTTAAAACTAAAACTTATTTCTTCACAAAATAATTTTTTCTACATTTTATTTTATGTAGATTTTTATCTATATTTAATCCTTTTTAAAATAGATTTTTAATATTATTTGATTTTATATTTTTTAAATGTCCATTGAAGTTAACCTGGTAGAACACCGGTTTTAGAAGTCAGATTTAAAGGCTGCATATTAAATTTTCTAGTTTCCTGGGTTTATATATGTACACGTCACTTGGATAAACACTGAAAACAGAATAATCTATTATTGCAGAGGTCCTTATACCTAATAACCATTTCAACTACTTTGGTATGTGTAAAGGAAATTTTGGAGGTAAACTTGACAGATTCATATTTTCCTTTATTTAAGAATTTGCTTTCTAATGGTATGGCCAATACTGGTAATTTTTGGTTAATAAATTGCAAAACAAACTTGCACATATATTTTCTCACTTCTTTTTCCTTTACAAACCATATGTTTGAAAAATTTCTAAAAGCTACATTATTAAATTGATAATTTTGATGAGCTTGATTTAGAAATAAGGAAATATATTAGAAAAAAAAAAAGATGCATTAAAAATAATAGGCCTCATAAATGGCACAAGCCTATTTTTGTTTTATGAAGTATTCTGTCTGGGAAAACACTTGGACTGTAGAAGCAGGAACACAGCTGGTGTGTGCTTACCAGAGCATGGAACTACTGCTGGAGTGAAACTATTGTGTTTATTGTTAAAGACTGGGACAATGCCAGGACATCTCTGGATCTAAATCCTGCAAAACTTGCTCTGGCGAGAGCTCCCCTGCAGCCAGGGCCCAGCTCTCCAGCTATTCTCAGAAGTCTTTTTCCTAGCCTGCTGTAAACAGGAAATCAGAGTGGAGAAGCCATGCACGAAGTACGAAAGCTCCTTTTAAACATGTTGTGTAATGGGCTTGAACAGAGGGCTTACTGAACAGAAGCTGAGTCATGTTTCTGTAACCAGTGCTGGGTTTCCCTTCACCAGCCCCTCCCCCACAACATTATTATCATTATCATTATCAATCATTATCATTATCATTATCATTACTACTACTTTTTTTCTTTTTTTCTGTTTCTTTTAGTGTCAGCCCTGACATATCCCTTCACTGCCTCGGTGATTGAGGGCAGCTCTTTATAGCAATCATTATGATATAACGCAAGACTGAACTTCCCACAAGTTCTCAGAAACACCAGTACAGAGCAACCACATTTCACAAACTTGACAAGGTCATTGCCATTAATCAGGAGTCTCCCTTTCCTGGGCTGTACGATTTTTTAAGGAGAAACAACAGGACAAACTAAATGTGACTGCAACAGGGCACTGTACAAGCAAACAGGGCAAATAATTCATTATCATACCCTCTTGAGCCTTCAGAGATTATAAGACTGGTCTTATTCTTACTTTGCAGTTGGTGAGGAAGTGATGCACCACGAACTCATTCTGTTGCCTGGAAGAGAAATCAGAAATAGTTACTTGCTGTAAGTCTTAGCAGTCTGCCAGGCAAATAGGTCAGTGCTCCAGACATGATTGGGCTGCTGATGGGAGCAGGGAGGCACAAGTGCCAGGCTGGACTTTGCAGCTTAAACAAACAAAGCAGAAGAGACAACTTCTCATCTGGAAGACAAGTGTCTTAGGTATAACGACATAAAGCAGATACACATTATGTAATCCATACTTTACTAAAAAAAAGTTAAAAGTTAATGGAAACAAAAAAAGGAAAAAAAAACCCCTAAAATTAAACAAAAAATCCAAAACCAACCAGACAAAAGAACCCAAACCTGAAAAACAAAGTATATAAAGTTCTAATTTAAATTACTATCTTTATATCAGAGCACAGAACAGTATTACGAGATTTGATTTTTGATTGCATTAATATTTGAACATTAAAGACCTCTTTCCTCAAGTCAATTGATAAAAAGAAGATCTCCATTGAAACAAAAATAAGGAAATGGCTAATACATTGTTGAGGAACATTTGAAAACATAACTGGAATGGACTCTGATGTCACAAGCCTGATATTCACACTAATAGACCCATGCAAGCACTTCACCTTCAAACTTATTCCTTTTGAGAAAATCCTCTCCTAGTAGTTTTCTTTTTGAATGGCTAGGGTTGGCAATACTGATTTTTTAAATAAGAAAATAAAAAAGCTGGTCTTCTCTTGTTTTCTTATTATATTTTGTCACCTTTTATTGTTATCTTCATTTTCAAATAAAGTAAAAATGCAATTATATTTTTCACCAGTGTTGATTTTCTCAGAAAATAGTAGCAAGTGGCAAATAATAATATTTGCTAGTTTTGTCTTTCCTATCTATATCTAAGCCAGTTTTCCCTTTCAACTGCCCCTAAACTCGGCCTTGCTCATTTTTATGCAGAAAATAGCAGAGGTGGTCTTCAGCTTGAGTCCTTAGAAATACCAACTGAGTTTTAATTAGTATAAATAAAAATTGTCCATCTTCATTCCAAATTGCTTTGATGGGTCATCAGCATTCTTCACTGATTTACAAAGTTCAGTGATAATTTCCAAACACCTGGGGACAATACCGCTATGGCTGCCCAGACCTGGGTCATCCACCAGCTATCTCTTTCTGATGAGGCCCTGTTTACTCCTAAGTCTTCCAACCTTTGAAAAACTCAAATATCAGTAAGACTTTGTCCTGCCTAGCACTCCTACCAATTTTTATCTGACAGTGTCAGACAGTTTTTATCTGACAGCTCCCCTTGCCTTCCAATGCTACTCTAACCCTGCATGGGGAAAAAAACCAACAAAGCACATAACTCAGTGTTTAATGACGAAAGATGTGAAGGAGACTAAAGGAATACAGAGGATGAATAAAATGAACCAGACAAGTTTTCAACTCTGTGATGGTGGAGGCAGCTGTGTGTTAACCCTGCCCCAGGGTCTCCTACTGGGAGTTTATTGCTCTTTCTCTATCAAGTGGAGCCCAAGGGTGTGATTTCATTGTGTGCTTTCTAGTACTTTCAGAAAAGCTCCAGTCCCTGGAGTGAGGCAATGTGACTCCCATAGTAGTTTTAGAGTTTTGTCTGCAGTAACTTTCTAACCACCTTGTTTTGTGAGAAAAGCTTGAAGCCTAGAAGCTAAAAACTCAAGTTCCAAAGAAAAGACAAAAAAACATCATCAGCTACACCCTGAACTATGTTTGGAATCTTACCAAAATTGTGCTTAGCTCATTGCTTTCCAAGAAACTCATGTCCTATGCAGTGTCAGCAAGTACATTCTGATCTTTCTTTTTGACCTACATGTTCCTGGCTCTGCCCTGTCCCAGTCCAGCAAGACTGTGTTCTTGTACAAATTCAGGAGATGCAGCTGGGAGAAAAAAATTCAGTGATTTACCCCATCATGAATTCATCATTAAGACTGTGCAACTTGCCTAGAATATTAAATTAATACTATTAGTTGTCATTAATTTTCTCAGATGATGGGCAAAAATAGTGTAGCATATGCTAGTCTTACCTTCATACATTAATAAACCTCTAACTCCACTTCTAGATATGAAAATGGGGAAAGTAATACACTTGGCACTTCCAAAACTCCCAGTTTATCAACATTTTCTCTTGGGCTTTCACGACAAATGTTATCTTTCATCCTTCTGTTTGTCTTCGTTTATGTCATAAATAACCTTGCTAGCAAAAAAAATCCTTATCTCTAAGGTAAATAAATCTTAGCCTATTTTATAACATTCACAGAAGGATTTTTCTTTTAAAGGTAAAACAAATGCAAAACCAGACATTAACTTGCGTAAAAGTATCTGTAGATTCATCATTTCATACCTCCCTCTTTTTCTCGCCTTTTTTGTGAAGCAAATCAAAAAAAGTAAGGATGCTCATTGTCAGCAACTGCAGCATGGCTTCTGATGTGCATGTTGGTGTTCCTTTCTCCCCATTATATTCTGAATCATACAGAGAAGGAAAATATATTTGCAACATAAGATCAGTGTGCAGTCAATGAATAAAGAAAAGGTGTGAGGAAAATATCACCAATAATCATTTTGGATCCATTCTTATGGTAAGGGAAGACATGATGAGGAGTTCAGAGAGCTGAGCGTGAAACGCTGCAGGTGAGGAGATGCAGAGTAGAAGGCAGAAATTATGGAACAGGAACAGAATTGAGTCTTCCAACTCTTTTCCTTCATCTTCTTATGTATTACCTTGTGAGCAGACATCCCATCTTCAGTTTTCATGTCACTCTGTTCAAGAAAATCCTCAAGATACTCAGTAATTATGAGAATAAAAGTAGTTCAGAATAAAATCTGGACTACTGCATCAGGATTTGGCCCTAGCTCTTAAGATGGCAATTTAAAAGAACATATCTTTACCACCCAAAGAATTTGTCAGTACCATCCTGGTATTGGGATTACAAACTACACAAGTAATGATCCCAATACACAAATGAGGAAGTAAAATAACCATAAGCCAGTTAACTTCTGTATTACTCAGCAAATGGGAAAGAATTGGAAATCAAAGAAACAATACAGAGATAGCGGAGGAGAAATTTTAACTTGGAGGAAAGTAGGTAACATAGGTATCTGCAGCAATTTCCTGTGTAAAAAGTTTCAGATAGTAAGTTTTAAAAATGTGAGTTGTACAGTCTATAGGAGAAGCTATAGAGAGAAGCTCAGGGGGAAAAAAATAAAATAAAAGAAGGTCTTTAGTTTATGTTTAGAAACAGCCACTCAAGAGCTAACAAACAGTTCTTACAGAAAATTCACACACAAGAGTAAAAGGTTTCAAAATGTGTGATCTAATAGCAATTTCACATTACATGGACTCATACGTGCTGTGGAATGCACTGTAGTTAGTTCCCAAAGATGCTGAGATGGTGAAGAATACTTATAGGACTTTAAAAAACAATGACTGTATTATTCATTCCTAAAAGACTCATACAAACAGAAATTGAGAAGTCCTAAAATAAGGAAATCTGAATCTTATTATTTGCTGATGTATATACTACAGCTAATAGAAAGTCTGGAACAGCATTTCATTTCATCTTAGCTAGCACATCCGTAGGTTACAAAAATCTAATTACTACCACTATCACAAATTTTCAATCAGCAACTTTCCCAGCCAAGGAATGATTCCTATATTACCATAAAATAATTAACACTTCATTATCTCTCACTTTCACCCAGACCCTCACAGGTTAAGAAATGTACAAAATATAAACAAGGAAAACTCCCTGTAACTCAAAAACTTCCCAAAAATTTCAAAAAACCTCTTTACATAGCCAATGTCTTAAATAGGGAATAAGAAATGCCATAATAAGGTACAGTTCTCTTTTGAGTAGTATATCAGAGATGGACTGGAAAATGAAAGACATGGAGGAAAAGCTCCACAAGAAATCCCTAATTATCACTGGGTTAGGCTCATGGTGTGATCTATTCTCCCTCAGAAAACAGCTTTGGATTTTAGGAATTTGGACATCCATCGGCAAACCTTGAGAGGTTGTTTCATTTCCCTTTAAAATAAACTTTACTGTAAATCAATTATTTCCTTTTTATAATAGCTCACATGAGTAACAAAACAGACCAATTCTACTGCAGACCTACTAATACTATTTGAGGGCATGAAACACTTTAGAATGGGAGAATACAAAGTTAGGATACAAAGGCAGCACATAGCCACACAGTTTTGTGACAAGCAGTCTTTTCCACCCTTAGCATGTGCTATGATTCAGCTGTTACTCAGAAGGGAGAGAGCATCTAGTGAATGAATCATCAGGCCATATCCTGTAGCAATTTTGCTTTCTCTAGTGGTATTCCAAGGACAGATGACAAGTCTCAACCTCTGCAAGTCAGAGGGATCCAGAGGAACACACTGCCAGAAGCAAATGAGTAAAGGGATGAAAAGAACAAGGCCATATATGACACCAGTTACATTTCCCAGCCCTGACTATATGTAATCAGACATCTTCACACAAAAATCACACATCTTCACACTGCATGTTCACATAAATTACCACATAGCAGTCAATGAGGTTATTAATGGCGATAAAGTGACATTTGTTTAATAGAAAACAGAATCTTTGGTAAAAGACATCTTTAGAAACAGAAAAATGTGTTTGCTACAGGAGTTACTCATGTAGAAGGTTCCTGTTTTATTTCAGTTATTCAATTCACTTTTCTGTCAATGTAGAAAATTAAAACTCAGCTGAATGCATTTGTATGACATAAAAAATAACACAAACTCATAATAACATAAACTCATAATAATTTCAGTTGCAGTGTCAGTCTAGACACAGCATTTTGAAAGAGCTATAATGATCAGATCCTTTCACTTCGTTGATGGAAAATTATTTATCAAAGCCAGAGAAAAATGACATGTCCAGGATTTTCAAATGACAACACATTTGCTGAAGGTCTAAGGTGGGCAGGCATACCTTATTTTCTGTTACAGATTTAAGGCTGGAAGTGCCAGAAAAGAGGAAAGTTTTTGCTTTCCTCATCCCAAATAAAATTTCAACTGGTAAAAGAAAAAAGAGGGAAAAAAAAACCAGATAAAAAGCTGCATGTTCACATAAAAGTGTGGTAGGTTCTAAATCAGTCGCATTAAAACTTTATGGATTTTTTTTCCCTTGAATTCATGTTACTGCTAAAATTAAGCATGTAATGTTTGCAGCATGTAACCTCAGTTAATCAGCCTTTTCAAAACATATCACAGTCTCAGGAGATCTGTTAGTTCCTGGTGTCAGTCAGATCTGCTGCGAAGCTAATTGACAAGCTGTGTTCATTTTCTAAAGACAGCAAAAGATAAAACATTGGTAAAAATATTCTGGTAGTCCAGAAGTATACCTTTTCACAGCCAAATTAAACAACAGTGTCTTTATTTTTATATGGTATCAGCATGAGCAGAAGATTTTCTAAATGTATAGATTTCATAATAAAGTTATTACAACCCTTTCTTTTATAGTGCAGCATAGTATAAACCTATTAATTAAGAAAATGCAAATACTTTTCTTTAAAAGAATTTTGGATGCATGTATCTATACAGACATATATGCACAAATATCTACATAAAAATATAATAAGAAATGCACATCACGCATGCATGTATACATCTCTGCATCTAAAAAAACCCTAGAAAAGTGTGTTTTATGTCAGAAACAGTGGCAAATGCTATGTGCACCTAGAGAATTAAGAACTTTTTCATGATAAGAAAGAGTTATCAGCATGATGTCTGTTGTTCAACATACTCATAAACAATTTAGATAAAATAATTGATTGTGGTGTAACAGTAACCTCTGATGACACAAAACAGAATAAATCCAATTACGAAGTCCTATGGTAAGGTCTCTTTGAATTACTCACACAGAATGGCAAAATGCCACATGAAATTCAATATGGTCAATGCACTTCTGATACTCGAAAAGTTATCCCTGTTTCATACACCAAGCCATCTGTATATATCTTCATTTTTTGCTTGTGGCTAGCTTTTCAAAGACACCAGGTAAGACCCCCAGCTAGTGGAATCTCCAGATGTCTCAAAATGTGGGAGCTTTTGGGTCTTTCCAACATGGGAAGCATATGGGGACCATAAAGAAGTCTTTTTACAAGAGATAAGAGGTATTAAAAAACATACATACTTAAAGCCATTAATGATCATTATTTTATTAAGCATCCTGTGGTCATTTATGATCATTTGTGCACTCCATTCACATCCCTGATATTAATTAGTTAATAATTTTTTCCATTCTTAGACTGTTTCTAAAATTTCAGCTTTCTCACACTCATGATAACATCTTCAGATGTTATAAAATCTCCTGAGGCTGAGAGAAAAGCCAATGACACAACCTCCCTCTGCCAAATGAGATTTCACAATTTGTTCTTCAGTGTTTGCTTTGACTTCAAAAAATATATACTACATATTTCTACGTCCATATTAAGTGGAACTTAGCACTACCAAGAACTTAGTTACAAAGCGTAAGGAAATATTCTCTGAAGGATGGAGAATTTTGTTGGGCCTCTGCCAGCTGTTCTCCATTTTCTTTTATCCTGTGTTTGTCATTGGTAGAGATATTAACTCAAACACCCAAACAACCAGTACTGCAATTTCTAGCCCACAGAAGAGTAACAGCCCACTGATTCTAAACTCACTCATCTGCTGTCCTGGTGAGGGCAATCAACCCAAAAGACACTGGGGAAAGAGTGCAGAGGGTGTGTCCTGGTTTAAGGCAAATTTGGGATGAAATTCCAAAAAGGTCCCTCCAGAAAGCAAATTCAAGACCCTCCCCCTACTGGTTCAGGTAAACATTTTCTTGAAGGTAAATGGAAAAAAACCTGTTTATTTAACAAGTATTCACAAGCGTAAAAAATTAATAACATTGCACAATAAAATCTCTCGGTGTTCTGAAGAGATGGAAAACTCTTTTTATTTTGGATGGAAAGTCCTTTTTGTGGGCTGCAGCTTAGCTCACTCAGTCTCTTATCAGTCCCAACCCCACAGGAAATGCTGTGTCCTGGGCCCTGGTGGGCCACAGGTGTGAACTCCCAGTGTTCTTCTGAGTTTTCAGTCCAGAGCAGGTTTGAACAGTTCCAAGAAAAAGAAAAACTACAGCCCAGGGAACTTCACTTCCTCAGCTAGCTAAAAGAAAAGGAGAGTTCTGTCCGGCTGTCTGTCCATGCTGCAGACAGCACAATCCAGGAGCAGGAATGTGGATGAGTGAGTGCAGTGTCTGAAAACAAACTGCACACTTCTTCTCTCCCCCCTTCACTTTCACAACCAGTCTCAAAGGTGCAAAACTTAGTATCCAGCATAAACCGAACAGACGAGTGGGATACTAGTATCATATAGACACCCTAAGACAAGGCAGCACTTGCAAACAAGAAAGCAACTATCATCTTACTCTAGCTTTCAACCTGTGCACATACACAAATAAAGATGGAATGTTAACCCATCTAAAGCTAGGCACTAAACACTACATAGTACCAACATAATCATACTTTCATTTTTTAACCATACTTTCAGTAGGTTTCTCCTCTTTGTCATCCTTTTGTAATTCATTTCGAAGCCAAAATACCTGGAGTACACAGTGGATCTATGACTCAGTAGTAATTGATATAGAGCACCCAGAGTTGAAGGAAATTTCCCTCCTTGTCCCTGAAAGAGGATGGCTACACTCCAAGGACAAGACATACATCATAGTTTCAATACCTACCCACAGCTCCTTTGCTGGTTCCTAAATGGAATTACCACAATTATGAACACTCAAACAAAAAACCCTGAGCTCTCAAAAAAAAACCAATCTATATCCACACATGCCACTTCCTAGGTCAAAATTTTGTCATGATGTCATGAAGCTGTGTTATACAACATTATTAAAGCTGTACTTTCCAGAAGAGAGTCGTTCCTCAAGGATGAAGAATGTATGAATATTTACACTGATTAATTTGAACGGTCATTGAATGTTCTGTTTTAATGATGCACCTCCTAAAATTTAGGTATTTTGCCAGCTATTTCATCTAAGACCTGCTGTCTTTATTGGTCTCTATGGACTGTTCAGATTCTCAAAAAAATTACTTTTATTCCATAGTGGTAAAAAGACATTAGGAAATTTTTCAGCCTATGATCTATGTAGCTACGAGTTCAATCAAGAAGCCAAAGAGAATTCTGTTGGGGAGGCATTTTTTCCTACTGCATTCATTATTCCCTGGTCTTAAAGCTATGATCCTTTCAAAAAATTAAAAAATTACAAGATTAAGATTACTCAGTTCAAAGGATATCACTAATACTTCAAAAGAGAAGGTCTCTGGTAATGAAATATAAATAGTCATAGAAATATGAATAATATAGCTTGGAAATGGCCTCTGCAAGTCCCAAGTCAAATTCTGTCTCCCTCAGTCACTATTGTAGGCCTGTATGGGTACCTTTCCCCGTTTAGACAGCCTTTGATAACTGCTCCTTTGGTCTGGACCCACCCCTTATTATTGCCAGTAACAAACATCTCACTAACTTCTCCAAAAGTAGCACTGGTTTATAAAAACAAGCCCCCTTCATATGTCTATTCCTGATTTAGATGTAACATCCAAGCCACCGACTGTAACATTGAATTTTCACTTAAAGATTTATATTATAGTGTTTTATTTCCTCAATAGAAACCATGAATATTGCAAGAAATGTTCTTGTTTCATAATATGGAGATTTCAGTGATAAAGAAGCTATTGTGTGAAAACAAAGAACTTGTACATATCAAAGCACACACAGGGAATCTAATTTGTTAGGCAGTCCAATTACTGAGTTTGGTCTCCTACAGTAAATTTACATTTGACCTCCCTAGAGTGAGGATGTTAACATCTGTTCCAACTCTTTTGTTTGTCTAGTAATTTCTTTCTTATAAATTTTGAAATGGTATGGTTGAGGTACAGTTTGCATTAGATACAGACCAAAAGAAATAGATTTTGCAAAGTAAAATACTTGTGGACATGTGGGTACTTATTCAAATTTTCTGTATAATAAGCAAATATCACTGTACAGAAGGCCCTGTATCTTAAGCCATTGTTCTCCAGACTGAAGGTAACATTTTTCCTTCTGTAAAATTTTGTTTCTTAATTTCCAATTCCATACAAGTCAAGGCTCTACATTTGCTCCCCTCAGCTCACAGAAGGCACCAGAGGACTTTGAACTATGTTTCATACTAGAAGTTACTTTTTTCTTTGTAACTCATTCAATGCAGCCCACCCAAAACTCAGATGGCAACAGATTTAAATTACTGTTGACATAAATTTGATATGAAACAGATGTGGAAAACCTAATGTAAAAGGACTGGGTTCCCTGAAATAGAGTTCAATATTTACTGTAGGATGTATTCTTTAGCAGCAAAGTTTTCTTGTTACTCTTCCAACATTATTGCAAATTCTTACTCATGGAATATATAGAAATCATGTCTATATTAGTTTTAAGATACTATATGTCACTCATTTGATCCTCTTTATCCTCTTCAGCTAGCCCAGCAAAAGACCTTAAATTATAATGAATTTTGAGTTTTTTCTTTATGTTTAATCAGAGTTTCTCCTGTTGTTTCTGAGATGACTTGCAACTTCTTTGTCACCAGGAGTTTGTAATTTTTCTCCCTCCCATAATCCTGTCAATTACTACAGCCCTTGCATTTACTATTTGATGTCAAGGAAATCTCATGGGGCTGCAACGTTCAACTTTCGCTGTGTGTCTATTTTCAGCAGTGATGCACATTGTTTTAGCTCTCTGTTTTCACAGAAAATCCTAAATGTTTTCCTAAATTTGTTCTAGATGACAACACAGAGTTGCACATACCAGGTACAATAAGCTACAACTTCAGCATATAAATTCATTCACTTTATATCAAAAAGAATATTACCTTTATTGTGTTTCCATTCCAAGTTTCTCTGACAAACACATTTCCAAATTAATTGCAGCCATTATAATTTTCCAGGTGAAATAACTGTACTATAGCAAAATGTTGCATGAAAATTCACAGCAGTTTGCCAAGAAATTAATTTTTAGTTATCTTTCACTTCCTCAGTTTGCACTCACTTAGACACAGTCATGAGTCGAAAATAAAAAACAAAACAAAATAAAACCAAGAACAACTGGCCAGAAACCATACAATTTCCAGCTTTTCAGAGTTTGAGGGTTTTGTATTTTTGGAGCTTTTGCATGTTCAAAACTTTGTGTCTATAGACAGCTTCTTGTCTCCATGGACCCTTTGTCCTGTTCCACTCAGCCCCCTGACCCTTAAGGATGAAGATGCCTTCAGGTCTTCAGGATCTTCTCCCAGCTGAGAAAGTTTTCTTCTCCAGGTCAGCTTCTTGGTGTTAATGACTGAGCTTGCAGAGTCTTGTCCTCAGCCTTAAGATATTGCTCCTTTTGACTGTTACACAACAGCATATGAATGTCACATGTTCTCAGTCAGTTTTGAAGTTTCAAGGAAAATAGAAGGGCAAAACTCTACTGCTACCATTGGGGAAAACAGAAACACAGAAGGGTGGAGAGTTTACTAGAATGTGATCTTCAAAACTTCAGACTTTAGCAGCCTTTGACTTTTTTCCAATAAAATTATTCTGTTTCAACTCTGCCAACTTTCTAATACACTTCTGAAAGCATTCCCTCCCGATAGAGGGAAAGAAGAAAGAAAGAAATGAGTGAGAGTGGTAAGGAGTGGATGCATAAGGGTAAAAGGGAAAACAGCAAAACCAGAGAAATAAATAAAAATCCTGGAGTGGTAGAAAGGAAAGACATAGAGAAAGGCTTGCCATTGAACAAGTGAAAAATGTGGATTAAAATTTTGGAAGAAGTGCTAGATTTGTTGTTGGAATTCAGGATAAGAAGCAAGTGGCAAACAAGGATGCTGGGACAACAAAAGGGGAGGAATGCAAGAAGCAGTCCTTGTTATGCAGGATGAGTTTCTGCCATTGAAATAGTAGCAGGCAACTCTCCAGTGCACAAGTTATACTGCACAAGTTTCTTAAAAAATTACGGGATGCACTTTGAGAAAAAATTAGTTTTTTTCCATTTGGTATATATATCTTGGTAAATTTTAAAACACGTCTAGCAGAAGAAATCTTTCCACTCCCCACTGACAATGCTGGAGAGAGTTGGTGTCTATTCCACTGAAAAAACTTAGTGCCAATCAATCACTCTAATATCTAAAGACTAGCACATGCTCCAAAATCTTGATGACATGAACTCTGCCTGCAGACTGGGACAGCAGAGAAGTGTGAGAATCATTTATTTTGGATGGTGGACAGCTTTCACTGTACTGTGATGATTCAAGACCTGCTCCATCAGGTTCTGCCACCATCTCACAGAAATGTAGGAGGAGGAAGCTCTCCATTGCTTTTCTCTGGCAGTGGAGAGCAGGAGGAACCAGTGTCAGGACTTGTCTCCACCACCTCCCTCTGCCTACACAGGCTAAGTGGCAGCAAGGTCAGCAACACATCCTTGGGACAGGGGCAATGCCAGTCTGAGTCTTCAAGAAATAGAGGAATACAAAGAAACAAAGAAACAAAGAAACAAAGAAACAAAGAAACAAAGAAACAAAGAAACAAAGAAACAAAGAAACAAAGAAACAAAGAAACAAAACTCTTGCATGGGATCCTGGCCTTCCAGCAAGACTAAATCTCTTGGAACAAGAGCAAGATAAGGTTAGAGAGATAAGGAAACACATTCTCTCCTTCACAGTTTACGGTTTGTTTACCAAACCCTTAGACCAGTAAGGGTTTCAATACCTTTTCAGTGTCAACACCATTAATGTGACACATGTGACACAAGAACACAGCTGCAGAACAACATGGGAAATTTTTGCAGACCATGCCCCACCTGGAGATCTGAAGGAGGGTGTGTGTGTGCTAAATCAACCTTCCACTGTGGGCAACCGCAGGTGGGACTTTGGACCTCAGAGATTCTTTGCATTTCCTGACTATCACCTAGGCCTCTTATATGACCACAGGCATGAAATGTCCAGGGAAGTGAATTCATGGTGTGCAGCTCGTCTGGAGTTGCACTGAAGACCAATGCCAGAATATTTAGCCGCTGGGCTGAAGACATTATCCACTTCTTGGGAATTAAAATGTTTAAAATATAACCTTTGGAATAAAGTTGTAACTGAATACAGAATACATTTTATATTTGATCATCTGGTTCACAACATTTTGAAAAGGCTGATAAAATATAATAAATGCTTGAAACAGCGTTCTGAATTCAAATGGTAAAGTATTTGCATTAGTGAGGTCTTTACCTCGCTTACAAATCTGATCTATCTGAATTTCCACTGAAATAAAGAAGATTTGAAGGACTGTGCTGCCTCACTAGAAAGACAGTGAATTTTCTGAGATGGAGTGTTTTATTAGGTTGATCTTACACACTGACTTTTTCAAACACAAGTAAATACTTTAAGAAGGACATTAAGCCACCATGACATAACACATAGAGTAAACATTAAAAAAATATACCAGTTCAGCAAAGAGTTGGTCAGAAATAAGGCAGTGTTAAGTGTCAAGTTAAATGAGTCCTAATAAAATGTCTCCCGTGTTACCCAAAATCTAACCACTAATATATTTTCTGAAAGAGCCTCTTTTTAGAAGTGTTTCCAAAAGAACTGCTGGAAACAGCTGCCTTCCCCTCCATTTCTCTGCTGCATAAACTGACGAAAACAGTTCACAGTTGGTTTGGAGAGAAGTAAGTGATTGCTATGTTTATGAAATCCTATTCCTGTTAGTCAAGGAAGTGAGTTTGACTCACCAGCTTGTTTATGAGTTTTGCTGTATGAAAGCTACTGCTGACCTCAGGCTGCTGTTCCACCAGCACTACTCCTAACTTCTCTGAGGGGATTTGCACAAGTTCCCATTTCTGCAAAGATCTCTTGTTTATTCAGAGGCTGTGAATTTTTAACAATATTCTTAAGGTATCATAATGGAAGTGGGTGATGCATCTCTTATAATACAGACATATAATCACAGAAGTGCAGAGTAGCACCTCTAATATTTTTAATTCATTTACTCTGTGAGAGGATGATTTACTCTCTCTGACCGCTGACTTCCCACGCCAGTAAATACGCAACAGCAGAATTGCTGCCTCTATATTCAAGAGCCACACCACAGACTTTAAAATTAATCAATGTCTTAACAAATATAAAAGTTAGCTTTTTGTATCCAAGACAGAGAAACTGAAAGGCGAACCCTCAAGGATTTTGATTAGGATTATTATTTTAATTAGGATTATTGGTTTGAAACAGACCAAGGTCTCAGCATTGTCACAGTAATAAAGTTAGCTTACTAGAGAAAAGGGAAAAAAATAGTTGAATCACTTGCAGTTTGAATGCTTCTTTTCTGGGCTTTATACTTGACACATGCTGAAAAACTTGAATAAGACTTGTCCCCCTCTCCCTTCCAGGAGTTCATAACACATTACATCATTCACATTCACTTGAGGCTATTGTTCTTCTTTTCTTTGTTTTTGCCTAGCATATCTTGTAAGCTGAGGCTGGAAGTTAAGACCATCACAACCCATACAAAATACATTTCAGCATGAGTCAGAGATTTTTTTTTTCCAGCTGAAGGGAAGTCAGAACAGAAGATAAACTACCATCCATCTCCTATACATAAAATCGACTAATGAAGATATGGTAAGAAATTAGCACATTTGTATATTGGTAATGAATGTACAACTGTGTGGCTTGTTCACAGATGCAAACTTACACGTTTGAATTTGTTTTGAATTTCAGCTCATTTTCTGATGCTTCCAGGATTTTAGCTTCTTCAGTAAGCATAATGGTAACTCTATTGGAATTATTGAAAAAGGGAGCAAAGAAAAATGAATCGGCAATTGTCAGCTTTTTTCTTCCTCCTTTTAGAGGTCTGAAATCTTAATTTCCTTTTTAAAGAATAAAAACCTTCAACTAAATTATATCTGTTCTTTCTTCATAGAAGGGATGTTCTGTGCTCTGCCAAAAGACATTTAAATATATATTTCTCTTATCCTCTATGTACCAGGTTTCTCTTACTTGTACTTTTTGTGCCCCTTGTTATTTCTGTGGGCCTAGTAAGACAGTGATGAACCTCACACACTTTTGCATGAAAACATCCGAATTGTGGTTTTCCATCCCGCTGATACTCAGCTGGCATTAAAGTAAGGTAGCTCAGGGAGTTAAACTAGCAAAAAAAACAGCACAAAAAATAGTTTTGAAAATCAAGAACCACAACATCACTGCTAATATTCAGTAGGTCAATGCAAGAGGCATCACCTGGCAATATCCTAAGCCCAATTATATCAGATCCAGTTTGTTGTGTAACATTCATATTCTGGGGCTTACGAGCTAGCTTTGAGCATGTTAGAAATGCTTAAAGCACAGCACAGTTCCTAGCGGCTGCCAGCAGCAGTAAATATAGAATGAAGCCAGTCTTTCCACAGTTCATATTGAGGTACTGTGTCAACAGCCTGTGATCTGAGGAATGCTTTTTGGACTGCTATCAAGTTCCTGAAGGACAGTGCAAAAACCAGGTCACAATTGTGCCATGCTCTACTGTTTCCAGCTTCTGAATCAAAGGGAAGGAAAGGGAGCAGGACTCAGTCTATCTACGCTTCCTCCTGTGCACCACCGTAGGTGCTGCACAAATATTCTGCAGCTGTAAGCCAGAGTTGACAATATCCATGTGGTTCCAACTTCAGATGACCTTTTCTCAATATCTCCCCTATTCTGAGTTTGGCCAGGCTTTTAATATGCTAAGAAACTGAAAGGGTAAAATGAAATAAACCAAGAGCTCCCTCACATTGCTTGTGTGGGAAACTCATTCTTACCTGAGTTTATAGCAACTTAATGTCAGCCATAAAGCTCTATTCCCCTTTGGTTTAGGCCTGTATGGCTGTCTACTGTCACACCACTTCTACTTGCAGCCTTCTGTCCCAGCCATAATCAGGTAAGACAGGCTTCTATCATCCTCCTTGTTGGCCATTCAAATAGCACCTCTTTCTCTTCTTCTTCTCCCCTTAAAACCAATCTTGTGTCAAACCTATCACCAGCCTTTCTGCTGAGAAACTGTTGATTTATCTCTCATGTGTGCAGATCCTGTGTGGTACCCACAGTCTCATACGATGCATTTGGATAGTGAAGTCTGTGGAAACTGGTTTCAGCTGGAAGGACAAAGACACATGGGGTCATCTTGCCCTATAAAGATAATCAGACCATTAAGGGAGGTTTCATTCCTGGTTGGAGATAAGAGAAAACCTGGGCTAAGAGAAAAAAAAGCCAAATAAATTAAAAGAAGAAACTGGGAATCACTGACTTTCAATATCAGAGAATGATTCATTCATTCCATTCATTCATTTGATTCTTTGCAGAGGCAGGTTAACATGCATCTGTGGAGAAAACTCACTGAAGAAATGTGAGTTTAATGAAATGTATCTGCCATGGTTTTTTTTAACACAGAAATATTTTCATACAAAAAAAAAATCAAAATGGTCAAATGGTCATTTCTAGCACACTTAAAAATATTAAAACCAGATTACCTTCTCAAATTGGAGAGAAATTGAGTGCCTTGACTTTAAATTTCTTTTATTTTCCACCATCAGTCTAAAGCAATTAATATTTTTTTCAGCCAAGCAAATGTGTTGTAATGTAAATGCTAAGTGAGATTTTTCCTTCATTGCCTTAACAGCCACAAAACCCCCCTAAAAAGAAAAAAGTTTGAATTTTTTTTTGTTTTTTAAAGGAACCTCAATTCTGGCATTGACCTCTGCTTTTGTAATTCAATTGTTTCAGTTCAAACACCTCGAAATTTAATAGTCTATAACTACATTTTGATTTTAGAAATTCTTTCCCTTAAAAAATAACTCCACCTCAGACTGTTTAAATAAAAATGATAAAGGAGTCAGATGCCACTTCATTTCACATCTTGTCATATATATTAATACATAGGAAAGGGAATTATATAGGTTGAAGTACATCCCTCTTGGTGATGCAAGCTATAAGGAGAATTAGAGATAAGCTAAAGTTCTGGCCTTACCCATGAAAAGTTGGAAACACTCCCATTAACAAGCTTTTATCCAAGATTTCCTGCAATTCATGGAGCTGAAGTTCACAAAGTGTTTCCAGACTCAGCAGTTGCACTCCATAGGAACTGAATTTGGGCAAACGTTCTCACCTCAGACACAGAAGTGAGTTTCCCCCAACAACATGAGTCAAGTCCAGACCTCTGATTGTGCTAATTCAGTGAAAATGAACTGCAGCTGGCTTTAAAACAAGAAAGGAAATTGTGAGACCTGAAAGCACAATTATACACAAAACTGATGGCAAAGCCAGGAATTTTGCAAATTTGTCCAAGAACTTTGGATTATGTAACTAATACTGCAAATGAGGATTTTTTACCTGTCAGGACACGCTTCATCCATAATCAGAAGTCCTGCATATAATTTAGAGGCTTGTGTAAAGGGGCAGGGGGTCAAAGAACAGGAATTGTGTTGATAGTTTTTGTAATCTATAGAAATTAAAAGGTAAGAATTAAACAAGTCTTTAATTTAAATAAAAAATCATCACCATTGACAGTATACTTTAAATCTATGTTGCTTACCAAGTATTTGCCTTCAGTTTCAATTAAATTATTCCAGAAAACTGTTTAAAACCAAAATGATTGAAAAGAGCTACACTTTTTTTTTTTAATTGGAGAAAGGGATTGGAATGCTTGTTTTGTTTCAGTTTAATTTTTTTTGCTTGTTTATAATTTCACTATTTTACTATTTTGTTGTTCCATTTTAATATTTTATTTTTCTTATTGTTATTGTTGGTTTATTAGTATTGTTCTTTTTTCACACCACAACTTCGCAAAACAAGAAACAGAGTGAGTCTAGAGGAGGCCATGATGATGATTAGAGGGCTGAAGCAAATCTGCTATGAAGATAGGTTGAGAAGGTTGGAGCTGTCCAGCCAGGGAAGGGAAGGCTCTGATGAGACCTTAGACCTCCTGTCAGTGCCTAAAGGGGCTACAGGAGAGCTAGAGAGGGACTTCTGAGAAGTGTGGAGAGACAGGACAAGAAGGAAGGCTTTGAGCTAAAGAAGAAGAGGATTAGATTAAATATTTAGAAGAAATACTTCCCTGTGAGGGTGGTGAATCCCTGGCACACATTTTCCAGAGAAGCTGTGAATGCCCTATGCCTGGAAGAATCAAGGCCAGGTCAGACAGAGCAGAGTTGTGAACAACCTTGTCCAGTAAAAGGTATCTCTATCCATGAATGAGGGAAAAGTTCCCTTCCAACCCAAACTGCTCTATGATCTGTGATTTTATTAATATTATTTATTGTTGCTGCTATTGTATTACTATTGGTGTTGTTATTGCCTTTGAAGATTTTTTTAAAAGGGTTGAACTGAATGCACATTTATGCCAGACAAAAGATAACAGGCTAAAGAAATGCCCCCTGATGGACAGCATTTCCATAAATCTATATTGCAGGAAAGAATAACCATAAAAATCTCACATCTTGTTTACTTCCTCCTTGCCTCCCTGTCAGTCCAAGATTTACAAGGTTATTGCTGTCATACGTTGCAAAATTACCATAGGGGCAAAATCACCATAGTGGTGACGCAAATCAAGTCTGCACTTGGCACAGGCTGTTAGCACTAAGTGGCAGAACAAAGCAACAAAAGACATTTCAGTCAATAACTGAGTTGCATTTATTCACTTCAGATTGTTATCTAAGTAGATAATATTTCTGCTGTTCTCTTTTCTGAAATACCTCTTGTGTCTTCCTAAACATAATAAGGGAAGACTGACCAAGCAAGTAACTTAAAGACTTATAGATTATTTGCACAGATTTTAAGATGTTTGTTAATAGTTCAGTTAATTAATCTGGGAAGCTATTGCCCTAAGAATGGCTAAAAGTCAACAACTGTAGGTGCTGCTTGGGGAATGCTGATGTCTGAAAAGTGCTGGCCTGAATTTCTGGCACAGATAAAGCTTCCCACAGTCCCTGGCTCTGCATGTTGACTTTAGCAGTTAAAAGTTACTTGATTTTTCATTTGGTGATTTTTCCATCTCTGAAATGGAGCAAATACTGCAGAGTCTTCCAAAATGTTTTCAGAAGTTCTGTACAAAACACTGACTGACAATATCTTCCTGGGATGGCTGGAAGGACAACTCAGCCAAAGGTCATGTCAGTGGATAATTACTACACTGGTTTGAGTACATTCTTTTGGGGTCATTCTTGCAGTGCTGAAAGGAAAGTTGTCTCTTTTTACTCCACCTGCTTTGCCCAGAAGAGGTGTGATTTGAAGGACTCATGAAGGAGGAGGAGGGGACAGAAGAGTTGAGCAAGCAGAGAAGAGACATCAGGGCTTCCAAGGGTGTTCAAAGAGGACCATAGCCAGCGCTTAGTTTTCCACAGCAATTACTCCCCCAGCAGCAGATCATAACATCATAGAATAATTTAGATTGGAAAAGATCCTTATGATCATCAAGCCCAACCATTAACCCAGCCCTGCCAAGTCCATCACTAAACCTTACCCCTGTGTGGATGTGTCAGATCTATCTTTTGAATACCACCTAGGGTGCTGACTATATTACTTCCCTGTACAATCTGTTCCAGGACTTGGCAACTCTACTGGTGAACAAATATTTCCTAATATTCAATCTAAACCTACCCTGGAGCAACTTGGGACTGCTTGTTACCAGGGAGAAGAGGCTGGCACTCAAGATGAAGTAACTGTTAGAAACTGGAATGCATCTTTAGTTCTCTCAGCCTCATGGAAATACAGACAGATGAAGTGCAGAGAGAGTTTCACCTGCTGGGGAGACATACTTTTTGTGGTGTGTATTTGCAGGAGGAAGGCAAAGGGACAACACACATACAGAGCAAAGCAATGAGGGATGCACTCCACAGAGCTGCAAGAGTGCAGCATCCTGCTTCCCAGCACAGGGCCACACCTGAGAGATGGGTGCTTGGGCAAACATGAGGTTTGAGGTACTTCAGTTAGGAAGAGGCCATGAAACCACCAGAAATGGCAGCAGCCTTTTCCACATGGCAGGAGAACTGCTGGAGAGATGGGACATTTGTAGGCTCAGGAAAAACAGAACTGTACTAGGAGTAAGGGACTTCCCCCAGCAGCTGACTTGCACTGACTCAGACATTGGGTAAACAGCACCCTAAATTTCCTTCCTGATAAAAATCTCATTCCTCTTCTTTCCCAAGTCACCGAAAAATGTACTGATAAACCTGTTTAGGAGAAAACAAAGCTTTGAAGTATGGTAATTTCCTTGAGGGAAGCACATAGATACCTTTGTTGCTTTCTGCTGGTATAATTTTCTTCACTGTGGCTTTGTATGGGACACCATACACTTGTTTTGGATCTGTGCTGAACACAGATTTGATAATATAGAGGTGTTTCTGTTATTGCTGAGCAGGGCTTACACAGAGCCAAGGTATTTTCTGCTGTTCATACTGCCACATGGAAGTGTGGGGTTCTTGGGAGGGGTTGGAGGAGACATGGCTGGGACAGGTGACCCCAACTGACCAGAGGAATACTCCACACCATGTGGCATCAGGCTCACTATATAAAGTCAGGGAAGGAGGAGGAAAAGGGTGACATTTTGAGTGATAGTGCCTTAGTCTTCCCAAGTATCTATTTATGTGATGGGGTCCTGCTCTACTGGAGATGGCTGAACACCTGCCTGCTCATGGGAAGCGGTGAATCAAATCCTTGTTTAGCCTTGCTTGTGTGTGCAGCTTTTGATTTCACTATTAAACTGCTTTTATCTCAGCCCATGAGCTTTTTGGCTTTTATGCCTCCAGCTCTCTCTGTGATTTCACTCATGGAGAAGTGAGCTAGTGACTGCATGGGGCTTGGTTGCTGGCTGGGTGAAACAAAAATACCTCTAAAATCTTTCAGCTAAAGAGCATTTAGCAACATATTTTATCAGTTTCACAAGGTGCTTCCATTCTTCCTAATACATATCCCCATGTGAAAATAATCCAAGCCAGCAAAACACCTCATTCAAGCTCATAAAGACCAGATTAGATTGGTTAGATAATTTGCTTTCTGAGACTCAAAGACTGAGTCACTTTCTCTCCCTGTGCTGCCTTTGTTTTAGATTAGGACATATGAAGCTCACTGCCAGAAGTCATCATTACTGGGAAACAACACACTGGGAAACTAAATGTTTTATTATTGGGGATTTTTTGTACTCACATGACCCCCGTTATATAATAGCTACACAAAGGAAAAAGAAAAAACCTACAGATGAGTCTGGTAACTAATGGAAAATGTAGAAACAAGGCAGCAGTTGCATAAGGCTCCTGGTATTGCCTCAAGTTGCTTGGACAAGGAGTTGTCCTCCTGCTCTCTCCTCCTTACAGGATGGTTGTGACAGCCTGCCTGCCATGCACCAGAACAGGAAAGGGCAGGAGGCAGGCCTGTGCAGCATGCACAAATCATCTTTTCTCTAAGGAAAAGCAATAGAGCAAAGAATACAGACACTGCTCTGTTAGCTCTCCCCACTCCATCCATCATGGAGCCCAGAGTGGCCCTGCTCAGGAGCTGGGGCAACACAAAGGAGGTTTGCCACCCCAAAGCTGCGGCAGAAGAAAGTATCTCCACTTGCTGGGCAAACTGCAAGTGTTTTCACTGTGTAATCCAGGATGCTTTTGCAGAGGGGTGTTTATCACCCCTCTGCAGTGAGCTGCACTGAAGTGTACTGACACAAAATTTCAAAATTTTGTGTAAAAGTTTGAACTTTGTTATTGTTTTACAACAATTTTTAATTAAAATACTTTCATCTAAGGAGCTGTATATTTTATTTTAAGATAGGAAACTTAACATTTGCAAAGTTGTTGTAAGTTTTCAGGATTTCAGCTAAGAAACACACCAGTTTACAATGTGTGATGAATCTACATATTTGCAATTTAATTTCTGGTCTTTAAATTTGATATTTTACCTTTGACTTTCTGATTCAAAAGTTCTTTATACGGTGATAGTATTTTGGCACTGCTAGTGTAACAAATGGTCTTGCAACATAGTTATGCCATGACATGGCTTTCTTCAGGTCATATCCCTCTATGGGATGTAGAATTGCTCCTTTCCACTTTCTTCCCAAGATTTATAGAAATTAAAAATACAGAAGAATAAAACTGAATTACCAAGTCCATGATATACATTCCACATCCAAAAGCACAAAATCACTGTGACATTTCTGCCCACCCAGAATTCAGCTTGCCGGGTAAGGTGCTTTTTTTTTCTAAAGGTCATAGATTTTGAAAAAACATTGTAAACTTTTTTCAAGTAGCAGAACATGTTTCTTAGAAGGATACTAATAAAAAGAGAGAAATAACAGAGCTCAAAGAAAAAGTCTTACTACACCTAGATTTATGTATTCTCTTCTGCATTTTCATTTTAAAAGTGATGAGTTTTTGAATCCAGGTTACCATGGCACTTGTATTTTCTGTCAAAAACTTATTTTATACTTCAGTAAGTTTATACTTAAGTAAGTTTACACTTCAGAGGAATGCATCTGATTCATGCTGATTATTGACATATAGACTGATTGGTGAATCATATTTGCACACTTACTCAGCACTAACTAAACTTACCATTATTAACATGGTCATTTCTGCATTTATGTCCAGCACTCCATGACCTACCATATCAATTGTAATTAAAGGTTTAAGGGAGTGTGAAGGTCTGCTTTGAAAACCATCTACCTTTTCCAGTGAGAATGATATTTGTGATTAATTCTTTAGGTATGTTTTGGTTTTGAAAACCTTATTTTCCTTCTTTTTTAAGTGAAAACAGACGCTACAAGCCAACACTGTGACAGTTTTGACTTTGTTTCACAAGAGACAACTTACTTATCTTAGTTTGTATTTTTGGCTTTTACATTGAAGCTGAAGATGTATAAGGTCTAACGAGACTATTCTAAGACCTTTTCACCTGGAACATAGTGAAAACTCAGTTAAGAATGTATCTTATTAAAACTGCCTCTCAGATTGTTGAAAAAAACATTATGTCAACTTGAATTTTTAAATTTCTATCCATGTCTCTATAGAATATTAAGGCCTCTGAATGTTGCTTTAGGAAATTTGTCTCAGTGATTTTTTGGGAAGAGGATAGACAAACATACTATGAAATTTGAATTACCACTTTTACTAACAGCCTCAAAGAAATTCTAAGAAATGTGAGCTTTGTCTTCATGCATTACACAAACCCCAAATATCATGCTAAAAAATTACTGATTTGGATAAAAACTGCTAAAGGAAATAAAATATCAAAGATAATACATCATGTATCATTATACTAGTGTACTTTCCTTTATGTTAGGTTAATTATTGAAGTTTTCAAGAGGAAAGCTAACCATGCCACTAGACTAAAAAACCATTTCAGGTTTCTGAAGGAACATTTATGACTTAATGTTCTATTCTGCTCAAATATTTTTTGTTTGTGAGGAAGACACAAAAGAATTTAGTGAGATTAGGAATTAAGATATGTGAAAGGCTACTATGGTAGTTAAAGGCTATGCAAATGAGGGAACTGAGGGTGTACATGGCATATCACAAAATCATAGAAAAATTTGGGTTGAAAGGGACCTTTAAAGACCATCTAATCCAACCTCCCTGCAATAACCAGGGATCTCGTCAAATAGATCAGTCTGGTCAGAGCCCCATTCAGCCTAATCCTGAATGTTTCCAATGATGGGACCACTACCACTTCTCTGGGCCACCTATTCAAGTGTTTCACCACCCTCATTGTAAAACAACTTCTTTCATATATCTAATCTAAATTTACCCTTTGGATTTAAACTATTACTCCACGTACAATTGCAACAGTCTGGTAGTTGATGCACTTTGTGAATGTCCTTAAAAATTTCATATTTTCTAGCCTTTTCTTGTTAGGTGCTTGTTGGTTCATGCTCCTTGACCCAGCTGTAGAGTGAAACAATAGATTCTGGATTTAGGGGACAAGCATTTGAGCCCTACCTGGTGTCTTTTAAACCTCCCTACCATTTGACCTGGAAATTTGAACGTATTGATGTTACAGCTCTATGGAAATATTGGACTTGGTGAGAATCCAGTTGTCTTTCTCATAGATTGTGGTTTGGCCAAATAATGACATTCACTGTTAGAGACAGGAATGGTTCTCTAGATGCTCATGTAATCCTGAGTTAGCAGCACTGAGAGTCTTTGTAAGACACTTTACAGAGATAATTAGTAACACTAATCTATTTTCAACCTTGCAAGTAAACATGATTGACCATTCCAACTCTTTCAGTGCTGCTTAATGAACCCTCCACCTACAGAGATTTTTGGTTTGGATGCCCAATAAAGTCCTTAACCTGTAGCAGTGTTTTGACTCCCACAGAGTGCTCTGTGGAGTCCCCTGCACTCCCTGTCCCTTGCACCAAGCTGATGGTCAGCTGAGTTATACAATAGAGAATTCATTAGCTAAAAGAGGCAAAACCTCCAGTTACCTAAACAGCCAAGGGTCTAAAAATAGTTTTTCATCACCAGCTAACACAGCCACAGCCAGAATTCTGGCTCTAGTTTACTAAGTGCTGAGGTTCGCTGTGCTTATATAAATCCATAAAGAGTCCACATTAAGTCAGTAAAGCACCAAAACATCTGTTTATTAATTTCTGTGCATTATATAAGGCTACTACATGCATTAAATTATTATAGTTATCAGTGGACTGGGTGCTCAACAAGAAAGGTGTCTTCGAAGCAGTAGCACTGCAGGTGTTTAGTCTTTCCACAAAGTCTGCTGTGTTTAGCTTCTCAGATAAGGAAACCAACAGGTAGGTTAAAATATAACTAGCAGAAAGACAAGAATTCTTATCTCCAGGGCACAATGGAAAAAAGCAGCCCAGAGCAAATCTCATCAATCCCTTGATAATGAAACTCTAACACAGCAGCTGTTTGTCTGGGAACAGTCTCTCAACACATTTTGATTTCACAGAATGAACTAATCATTTTTCAAGAGTACACAGAAACATAGCTCTCCTTGCAGATGGGATGGATCGTTCCTCTCTTCTGATACAACTCAGTGGGTGCTCTAGCACTGACACATTTATTTGTGACACACTGGGATGAGAGAGGAAAAGGATGTCCACAGCTCTAGCAATCTTTAGAGAAGAAGCAAAAAATCATGCATACCTACTAATGAAAAGCAAATTTTAAGCTGGTAACAGAACATTTGCTCACAAAATGTATGATTAACCTATAAAACTTGAATGCCATTGGATTTAAAAGCTGAGTTGGGGGCAAGAAAGATTATGCATTTATAACCCAGACATCTACAGATACATTAGATAAAGAAAGACAGCTGCCATTACACTGCACATTTGTATATACAAACTGTTTTGTGCTGACAAGATTAAGCCAGCAGAAAAACTGATGTCATTAAATCAGTGAAAATCCTAGGTTGCAGCACTATGAACATGTATTGTTTTGGTATAGTACGCCACTATAATCACAATTTCATTGTGCTTTAAGTTGAAAAATCTTCCATTCCTGAAATAAAGTGATATGACATAAAAAAATCTTAAAAACTTTGTTATCAGTGCTTCTGTTAGGATGATGACAAGCATAGGTATTGAAGCTTACATATGAAGAAGCACAATAGAAAGCAAACATAATATGCTACATTTTCTCTAAACCACAATGATTTTGTACATACAGTCTTGTTCTTAAAGTAATATTTTTTTTAAATACAATGATGGTGCTAAATCAGATTGGTGTGTAGGACTGAGGAAAATAACTTAATCACAGTACTTCCCAAGTTCGCACAAGTCAGGAAATATGTGCCAGTGTATTTAGTTGTAAAGCTACAAAATTTTCTTTACAGATATTTTCAGCATTTTCTGATGAAGGAAAGAAAAAAATAGCAATTCTGCTATTTCCAAATAATACAATTTGACAAAATTAGATGGATTTCACTTTTCTCTCAGAATAGAGTACCTCAATTTCAAGTGGTCACTGTAGGTGCTAGAGATTTGTAGAAGCATTTTGAAGCAAATTTCAAATTTTTTCTAACAATCTCAACTATATTTTATGGATTGTAATCACACAAAAATATATTAATAATAATGCAATATTAGAATGTAATAACAAAGTGCTCATAAATCCAGTGCAATTTGTCAGTTGTCCTGATATCATGGCATTAAAACCTTAAAGGCACTTGTGCAACTCTTAAACAAGAGTGCTACACAGCAAAATAAATATTTCAAAATAGTCCATATTCTATGAAGATAAAAGTTAGTTTCTTATGCAAGGAAAGATTTTATGTAGGTGCACATAACTCTGGAAATCAGCCTCATAAGATGCACCTTTACTAGTGGTTTTCTTGAATTGTTTAGATCTTTGGTAGTTTAGGCCAACTCACATAAGTGGATTTTAGTTCTTATTGTTGTAAGCACATAGACACAAGAAGGACTGTTTGGTCTTTTTTAACCTGGATTTTCTACTAGTGATTTTTTATTTGCCAAGATTTTTGCATTAAGTGCGTTTCAGAAAATAACAGTCATTCTCAGACTGACCCTTAATTGCTTAGGAAAGCAAATGCAGACCACCTCTCCTGCCAATAAGAAGCCTGAATGTCAATTTCCCAGGGATTTTATTGTGCAGTGAGGATAAAACTGAAAGTAAGCAGCACCCTTGAAGTGTCAGCTTTTGCACTGATATATCTTGCATTCTCTATAGTAGATTTTTTTTTAATGTCTGTAGCATTTTGCTTTCATATATGCGTGAAGAAAAATTTGATCAGCTGCATATTAGTCCGCTGTGCAAGAATTACTTTGAGAAAAATATATGCTGACATAAAGAACAAAGTCCTATTTCTTTCCAGCAAAAGTAGTCCACATTTATCTATTCATCTTAGACACAGCAAATGCTCAGAATTATTAGGGAGATGAATAAAGCAGAGAAAATAATGATGTTCATAATTACAGCTTGAGCAATTTTCCATTTCCATTGTTTGTGCTGTGAAAGACAAAGAAATACAATTTGAAAATGTAAAAAAGCCTTGCCACCAAGGTACTGAAACACTTGAATCAAGAGTTGAATCATGTGCATATGGATGACTGATCTAAAGTAAACAATTCTGTGATAAATTAAGGACTATTTGTTTTTCACTTACTGCTAAATGAAAGCATGTTATTTTTAAAAGGGACAACCATTACACAAAAGGGCTACCCTTGTCAATCTGTCAATTCTTAGTACAACAGTTGTGTGTACTTTTGCAACCAAGATCATGGTTTTTCTATGTGCTACGTACTTTAATTCAAAGTGTCCAGCTGAGTTTGACTACCAGCTACATACCTCTGCTTGGGTATCTGTGGTCAGCCTTAAAATCACAAAAAGAGATATAATGCCAATTTTACATGTGAGCAGAACCAAAAAGTTTTAAAATAGGACATTTCTACCTAAAATCTAGGTGCAGTATCTCCCAGCTGCTCCCCTACTAGTCTGCATTGAGGTAGATTGAGGCTTTCAGTTCCAGTTTGGACATCTGGTTACCAAGTCCTCTTGATGACTGGTTAATATCGCAGAATAGAAGATGAGAGGAAACCTGGTGAGGACTAGTTTCCATCCTTCAGACTAAGGCAGCTTCAATCACACCTGTCATTCCTGAAGAATGTTTGCTTTTCCTGTTTTTCACAACTACAACATGACACCAGTGCTCCACGCCTTTTCTGCACAGTACTTCCTTATCCCTTAGCTAATAATTAAAGCTCCGTTTTTGCAATATAAACTCCATGCTTTCTGATGTGTTTCTTGTCTGTATGTTAGAACAGACTGACTAGCTTTTGCAACTTTTTTTGTGCATTAAAAGGCTTATTTTCCCCTGTTAGAGAAACCTCTAAACAATTTTTATCTTCCCCTTTGAGACCTTTTATCCTATATCTTTGACCATTTCTATGTATTGTATTTCATTAGTATTGTCTAAAATACAGTACTGCCATGTTAACCAGGTAGTACTGAATGATGAAGAAAGGTTATTTCACTTTATTCACACAGCTCATCTTCTAAATTCACTCCTATAGGAAAGTTTACTTTTTCACATGAACACTACCACCATCTCATGCAATCCATGGACCACAATCATTCCTAGGTCGTTTTCTACCAAAATGTTGACTTGTTTTTTTTTTTCATTCTGTCCTTTAGAATTATATTGTCCAATAGTCTGAATACTTCTTGAGGTCTGCTCTCCATTTCAAAAGATGCTTCCCACTGAGGTGCAATGCTCTGCACTTGTCCTTGTTGACTTGTATTCACCAGCTTGTCGAGGCCAATTATAAAGTTAAGCCTGTCTATATGTTCTTATTCTTTTTTGGTCTAATGTTACCTCCGAATTTAATGACCATGCTCTTATTTCATCATCCCATCACTATTAATAACTGTTCCTCAGTGCCACACAGAGGTCATATTCCCTGACTTTGAGCTGCTGAATTCTGGGAACAGTTTTCCAGCCAGTATTGCACTGAGCTTTCAGCACATACAGCTCAACATGCTTCCTCACCAGAAACTGTTGGGTGAAAGAGCATAAAAATTTTATGGTAAAGCTAGAATTCATAAAATATGCTGTTTCTACCTGTTGAGAAAGTCTTTCATATTTTCAAAAGCAGAAATTAGATTGTTTAGACATGATTCATTCTTGACATATCTCTGTTGGGCATTTCTCAGTTCTTTGTTTTCTTCAAGATACTTGTAAATTCTGCTGAAATTGCCAAGCATTTCTTCAGAACTTTCTAGTAAGCTACAGAGACAACTTGTCATTTCACCCTTTTCTCTCTCTGTAAAATATGATAGACAGTGAGCTTTTCTTTTTATTATTATTTTATTATTATTTTATTTTAAATTATACTATTACTTTTATTTCTCCCCATCAGTATTTTGCTCATCCTCCATATATTTTCAGAAGTAGCTGCAAATAACATACATATCAAGATCTCCCCTCTGGAGTTCACAAGGAATGCTGTCATGATATTTCAACTTCACTTGGACAACACTGAGTATGGCCAGTTTTCTCATTTCAGGTTGGATTCTTTCCTCCAGCACTTGGCTGCTGCCGAGGGCCTTGCACACATGCTGGAGCTTGCTGTGCAAGTGCAGTCACAATCAATTGGCTAATAGGTGGTATGAAAAATCAGCACAAGAGTTGTGGCTATGCAGTACCTGTAAATAGACTAATATCAGAAGAATAACACACCCAAATCTACAATCTTCTCTTTTTAGAATCTCTGGGAGAAAAAAAAGATAATAAACCAACTCCTCAGACTTTCCCAAGAAGTAAGTTTTATCAGGAAACTGTTCAAGTTTTCTTGCTGTTCAGACTCCATGTTGTGAAACTCATGGGAAAGAATAGGAATGAAATGAAAATACGATCACTTCTTACAGGAGAAAAAAATCTCTAGCAGCCAGTACACCTTGACAACGTTTACAGACAGAGATAATAGCTGCTCCCAGCCTCTACCCAGTCTCATTACATTCAAAATTCCTCTTTAAGCAATGTCTGCAAGGATTTAATCAAGAATTCAGTGGAAAAGCACAGGACTTTCATGCCATATGGACAGGCCTGGGAAATTCCTTTAAGACAAAATTAATGACACTGGAACCAGTTAGAAGTGAATATACAATCTTTTGAAGGAGGGAGGACTTGGTTCCTCCAGAACATTCTGAGACAATCAAAGGAAATAAATCTACAATTCTTCAAGTAATTTTTATCTCTGTTAACTATGTCTCCACTATAATAACTGTTTTCCAGCACAGTTCTCACATTACATTTGAGTTTTCTAGCATTGCCGACTCATACTTTCCACATCAATAAGAAATTGAATTCCTGCAAGACTGAGAAAAATGTTTTGGCTGAGAAGGAAAACAGCTCTCCTTAAAATACCAATGCATAGTAATCAGGAATTCAGCATTCTCAAATGGTACTGAGTGGCCAAACCTGCTCCAACTGTAGTAAAATTAAGCCAGGTCTTGCTAGAGTGTCTTAGGAGGAAGAGGAGATAAAGGAGGAAGGAGGAACACACATAAATGCACAGTAAATATTACAGGGGTCTTCTTGAAGGAGAGATCAGGGTATCTTCAAACTGATTTAACAGATCTTACAAACCTTGATAGAAGTTGAGGAAAACGCCGGTGTGAGGGCAGAAACCAGCTGCACTCAGAACTTACTTCACTCTTAAATGATCTGCTTATCACGTGATCTTTAAAAGAAGGGAAAGAACAAAAAATCACCCCCTTTGAGGCACAGAATGTTATTTTATTATTTATCTTGATTTTATTTATGTTTGAAGGGCTGTTGCATAAACACCTATTTTCAGAATGTCAGCAAAATTACTTGGAGTCATTGAACTGTGCAAGCTACTTGGCAGATAATTGGCACACCCTACTGCTGAAGATGAGTGATTAACTCTGTTCTGTATTCAGGTGTAATATTGGCCAATATCTTTTATTGTAGTTATGCTGAGTCATTGGCTAATGTGAAAAACAAGCAAACAACAAATCCAACTGTCAAAACAATAAAAAATTTTCACCCAGTTGTTTTTTTTGCCAAAAATGTCAATAGAATCACAACATATTGCCTCTTTTTGCTGCATTAAACAATTATTGTTAAAATATCTTTTTCCCGAATATGCTTGAGAAAATTTCAGAATTAAGAGGAAGTGAGTTTCATTTGGCCTTGCTCCTTGTAAAATGTTAGACAATCATCATCATCATATGCTTTTGAAGGGAGGAATTTGATGACAAAAGACTGATATAATTAGCTATTCTTGCCCTCACACCTCCAAGGGAGGGACACAGGTCTGCTCAGAGATGTAAATCTGCTCAGGACATCTGGAGCTCACCCAACCAGTCACATTGCTGGCTTGCTCTGGATCTCACAACCTCACAAGACCCTTTCCAGGATTACAGGTGATTTTTTTCAAATCCAAATGAAGGTAGAACAGGTTGGCAGAAAATTGCACCCTTTGGGTTTTGGGTTTTTTTTTTTTGTGATAGAAGCTCAACATTTCTTCCTCAGTTACACTCAAAACTTCTGATAAAAGCAAGCCACCTGTGCGCCACAAGTGGTTAGTTTTGCATTATCCCTTGAGGATGAATGTCTGTCAAGTTAACTACTCCAAAGCCAAACTCTCAACTACTCCAAAGCCAAACTCCTGGCTGTGCATAGCAGGCATGGGGCTCGCGTGCTTTATAAAAAAACTTAAGGAGAGGCCTGTCAACCTAGAAGGTCATGTGAGCCACGACAGAAGACCTGGGTGTTTGCTGTGGGAATTTGGCTGATTAAAGGTATCTTCTTTACCGCTTCTGAATACAGAGAGGAGAGACCACTTCACTCAAAAAGCATCAGCACATTTCTCTCAGAGGAGATTCCTCCTTGGAGCTGGAGGAGAGCAGCCACTGCTAAACTCCAGGCATTCTAATGATTTTTCTTGCCTCTCATTTATGGCAAGTGTTCAGTAATACATCTGTGCCTCCTCCTGGTGAAGGGTCAGCTTCTGCCCCTTGGATGGGCTCAGGCACAGCAAACTCCAACAACCCCAGTCGCCCTTCTTGATAAGGTTCCGCAAGACCGGATTGTTCCTCAGCCTGATCCCTTAACTTCAAACTGAACACATCTGGCTTCTTAATGAAACATAGACCTCCTATTTGAACTAATATCTTTCCATCAGCAGTGCCAACATGAAAAGAACCCAAGTCAGGACACAGTGCATCTGGCAAAGTACCTATGTTCTACCCATCATTTTCTCAAGAATAATACTAACCTAACCCTACAGGGAGCATGAATAGGGTCTTTAGAGTAACAATAGAAATAATAAGTAACGAAACCCTAAACAAGAAAAGTTTTGGCACATTGTTGTAGATAGTAGAACTTAGAGTTCTGATGAATCGGGGCTTAACAGCTCTTTGAAACTAGAGTTGTTTAATCTTGAGTCACGATTGCTCACCATTACTGCAAAGCATAGGGACAGAAAAATCTACAATCACATTTTCTGGCCAGCACTTTCTTCCTCCTATGCTCTTCTGTACAATCCATTTGTAGGCATAAAGCAGTGACCATAACCAGACAAATTTCTGAAGAAACTCCTTAAAAAGAAGTCAAACAAAAACTTTGTTGCAATTCAAAATACACTGGCCTTTGAGCCCTGCTTGCATAAGGTACACGCTGACACACGTTTCCTGAATGCTGGCAGCATAACCACAGTGCAGAAAGGCAGAAGCAGCTATTCTGACTCACAGTTCGGGAAGCATCAAACCATTAATCCAGGCACAAGAAAGAAAAAAATCTTGTGTGCTGCAGCAGCAGGGAGATGCTCAGTGCCTTCTGTATTTTTTAAATAGACATTTTAAACTGGAATTAGCTCATCATTAACCTTCAGTAGTGCATAAACTCACCAAAAATTACGAAACTTGAAAAGGAAAGGTAGGACATACTTTTGGTAAGGTCTGCATGATTTCAGTTTTATGGCTTTTAAGTACCTGAATGATGACTGATTTTAGATAAACACAAGAAATGTCAAAGTACTTTTGTAATGAGATATTTGTTTGAACTAAGGAGCCTCATGCTGCATTGTGGTTTCTTAGTTAAATAAGCTGAATATCCCATCCCACTAATTGACAATCATGTCAGATTTTCCACTCTAAGTGACTAATGGAAATTTGAATACCACTCATGCTTGTTTGCCTGAAGTTTTCCTAATGCTGCATAATGCCAAATTGTTTGTAGGTTTAGTCCTTAATGCATTGATTTTGCTTGTAAGGCTTTGCTAATCAAAGTCAGTGAAGTCTTGTTAAAAAATAGTAGTGTGTGATCATCTTAAATGCTACAGAGACTTCACAACAACTATTAGCTTTGTGGTGAGCTAAGTGTTTTTACTCTTCCAAGGGGAAGAATATCAAGACAGAAATCATTTGCCAAATCCCAGGTACCAAGGTCTTGGCAACAAAATATATCAGAAATTTTAAAGAGAAAGTAATTTTTATATCAGCAAAAAATCTGCTATTTATCAGAAAATTTTAAGAAATTTGATTGTTAAACATATATGAAGGCTAGCTTTTCTTTTCAGATAAAGATTCCAGGAATTTTGTTGTATCTTTACAATATTTTACAACATTTACAATGTTCTTTACAATATCTGAGGAGTTTTACAACCTGAAAAAAATACAAAAATGCTTGCTGGATAATTCTATTGCTGGACAAATAATCTTCTGTATGTTCAGAAAGGGCTAAAATGAGAGAAAATCTTTTATTTGGAAAAAGGTTCTTTCCTGTGGTACATCAAAATCATGGAGGTAAAATTGATTCAGTTTCCACCCACATTTAGTAGCAGCAGTCCTCATTCATTAGTGGAATTTGTGTGACGAAATTTTCAGACATCATGGCAGACTGATACACCTTTATATCCCAGTGACTTCATCTCTGGATGTGGTTGACTGTCTCTAAGCAAGTAGTAAAACTTGCACCAGATATTCCAGAATATCCTCTACTATCTTAGAAAAATTAACAAAACCAAATGAGTTTAGAGTATATTTGAAAAAGGTCTGAAAATAAATTTGTCATATACTGGTGGTAAACATATTCAGACTTCTGCTCTAAATGCTGCCTAATATCTAAGATTAACATAGTATTCAAATTTAGATTCCTTAGTTTTGGTCTAGGAAAAAAAATTCTTCCTTAGCTTTCTGGATCGTCCTTGGCATTTCTAAAGTACTAAATCTGCGTTATTAGAGAGATTGGAGAGTGAACTAGGGACAGAAAATTTATGGCCAACGATATAAATTAAGAAATACATTTCTTGTGGAGCAACAGCTTATGGTAAGCTTGTCAATCAAAATAATGGGGGCAATCAGATTAAGAAAAGGGCTAAAATTAACTTCTGTACCAAGTGTGTGACAACTGCTCCCTGTGAAGTTTCCCAGAGCTTTATCTTTTGAGAGAGCACAGTCTAACTCAGTACATGCTGATCAGGATGCCACCCTGAGGGTTAAGCTAAAGAGTTAATAAATTTCCTGACCAACTCAGGTTGAAGGGAAGTTTGACAGTGACTGTTCCATGCTCAGCAAAGCAGGAGGAGAGAAGGGTGCTATTGTAGGCATTTTGAAAAAGAGATTCCTAATTCAAGTTCAAAGTAAAATGCACTGGCCAAGATGAGGGGTTGGCAGACACCTAAAAGAATGTGTTATTGTTGACTAAGGGGAGGGTTGCCATCTATTGAAACTGTTTAAATAAAGACTAAAGGTTTGATCAATGCATATTTTCTATGGGACACTCTAGATTAATCCATTCTTTTCTTCTCCTATCTTCTTCCCTGGTCTCTTAAAAAATCCAAAAGAAACCCCAAAAACAACAACAAACAAATAAACGAACAAAAAACAAACCAAAACAAAAAAAACAAACAAACATAAAAAAAATCCCACACCAAGAACCTGCCCCCACCTCACTCTCTCCCCACACCCAAAAAGAGAAAAAAGAAAAAAGCCACACAAAACCACCAAACGCACACTTACAGTTTTAGCAGATTCAAAGGAATAGGCGTGTTCTAAACTCCTGGGGACAGATTTTACTCTGCAAGCTGAGAAAAATGCAACACAACTTCAACTGCTATTTCAGCAAAACATCTTAAAGACTGAGAAAAAAATTAACTCCAACTGTTTTGTAATGCTGAAGAAAAATTTTTGTCTTTGTTTATTCTTCAAAAGTTAAAAGGGATCTGAGGCTTGTTTCAAAAATTGGTTACAAAGAAGAAAATTTGAAAGCTGGATTGTCATAAGTAATTTCTGTTAAAGAGTGACATTTAATAGCAAAATCTCTCCTTAAATCAAAGTACACTTGTGTTTATCAGAACTCTAGCTTGATATAAAATCCAATATCAATTTATTAATCCCAAGGTCCCATTGCAGTTCATGATTCTGTGGCACCATCCTATTTAGGGCAAAATAATAGAATATGTGAGTCCACAACTTCATCTGCTGATTTAAAACCCATACCTAGGACTAAGCCCTGTAAGCCTTGATCTGCCTTGATTTCCATCATAGCAGTATCTGCCCACATTACTGAAGGCTGTTTTGGGGAAGAAATTGTGCAAAACTAACCCTTCCCTACTGTTTGGGAAAAAAAATGTAGCAGATATAGGAAGATATTGAAGAAAAGAAGATCCTGTCCTTGCATGGAAAAGAAGTTTTGCTTTGCCATTGATGCCCTATAAAAGGAATAAGGAGGAAGGACTGGCCATTTCTTTAATCAAGCACCAAGCTGATATGCAGCAATAAGTGTGCGACTCAACATTGCTGTCTGCTGAGGGATGGAACTGAATGTTTCTCCAAACACAAATAAAAAGCCTCAAAAGACTTGTGAACAGTCCTCTGTCTGCTCAACTTCCTCCTGCCTACATTAGAATAAAAGCCACAACTCAGTATATATTTAGATACAGAAATTTGTTTTGACATTTTGTGAAGGGTCTGTACACATTATCTATATCACAGTAGAAACCAATTAGGTGTAAGCAAATGATGTAAAGAAGTAAGAGGGCAATTGTGCCATTGGGAACTCACTGGGAAGTGACAATGCATTAACTGTTTCAAAAAATTACACTCTTCAGCAAACCTCACAGAGCACTTAAAAGCAGTCATTTTCTCAGGCTTTAAGAACAGCAATGGCAAAAACAATGATAGGTGCATATTTTCTAAAGAATTTCCCCATATCTTCTCCTCATTCATCAGGAAAGATGTTAAATCTACATGTAAAACTGTAGCCCAGTCTCAAAGAGCTGCCTGTGCAAACTAACAGCTTCTGCAGCTCCAGGGAGGTGTAATTCCAAATGTAATACATACCACCATAGTTAACTCACTTCTGCATTTTGCACATAGATGGCACAGTTTTGCCTCAGAGGATGCCACTTTGCATTGCTCCCTCTTTGATTCACAGTGCCAAGAGCCGTGCTCAGCACTACACTCCCAGACACAGCTTTTTGCACAATGTCATGTCAACATGAAGCTTAGTCCAACATTGTCACAGATTGCTGTTCTGATACACCTAATCCTGCACAGACTGAACTTCTGCCTGTGAGCGGCTGGCAGGTCTCTGAACCTGTCAGGAGTTATCCTGTCAGCTTTCCCCAGAACCTAGCTCAGACAAGGGGTTGCTTCAAAGAGTGAAGGCTTCACTGACATCCTCTCTTCAGTAGAATCAGAACATAGATGTGCTGCTTTTGGTGAAAGGGTGGCACAAGAGGCTGCTTCAGACCACCAAATGGACTACTGATTTCTGGGGTGGAGGGTGTGTGTGCCTGCAAAATAAATATCAATAATAATAATAATGATGATGGAAAGATACATAAATAAATTAATGGCCGTCCTTTTGCATAGAAAATTAGTGAGAGCGACATTTTATGTAGACAATTAGTGACAGAACAAAAGGAAAAAGTTCAAAGCTGAAAGAGGAGAGATTTAAATTATATCTTAGAATGTAAGTCTTGACTGTGAGAGAGTGTTTGACACTGCTACAGAGAAGCTATGGATGCTCCATCTCTGGCAGAAGCGTTTGAGGCCAGATTGGATGGGACTTTGAGCAGCCTGGTCCAATGGAAGATATCCTTGCCCATGGCAAGGGATCAGAACTTGTTGTGTTGTGTTCAGTTGGACTGTTCTGTTTTCCCCTGTTTTGTAATGGTTCTGCCCTGGTTCTCCCTCTCCCCAGTAAATGTCAATCACCCCTGTCCACCACCCTCTTTTCCAGAAAATTCTGTCCTGGGCTTCGAGCGATTCGATCAGGGACATGGGTCCCTCCTTCCAGTTACCCTGATTGTTCTGTTTCATCTGTCTATCTTATGTACCCCACTCCCCCCCGGATTCCTATTGGCTGCCGGGATTTGTTCCTCCGCTATCTCTTCACACTTTATAACCCGGGGGGGGGGGCACACCCCCCTTTGTCTCCTGCTGCAGGTGCCCCTGAGTTCAAGTAAACTTGGATTATACCCAGCTGGAGTCCGCCTTCTTATTTCTGCTGTAAGCAGCTTTCGGCAGCTTCGTCCTGCATCTGGCAACGTCCCCTGATTCCCCTCTGGGTGCCTGCCTGAAGCGCTAGCCCGGTGCTGCCGCTCCGGGGCAAAGCGCTCCCTCGCTGCAAGTGGTTGCTGGACAAGCAAGCCGGGATGTTTCTACCAGCTGACTGCTGCAAGAACTGGAAGATCTTTAAGGTCCGTTGCAACCCAAACCATTCTGGGATTCTATGACTATGATGGGTTTTTTTTAATCAGGTCCAAGGACAGAGCATTATTCAGTCAGATTATTTCAGTTTCCTCTTTAATGCTGCAGCTGACAAATATCTTTCTTCCACAGGACGGCAGATGGAATGACTGAGAGACCAAAACCATCAAAACACTGTGCTATCACCAGTCTACTGGTAGAGTAGAAGAAGGACTTGGTCTGCCGGAGGAGCTCATGTTCAGCCAAGACAAGGTCTCACCAAGCAGAAGCCAAACTCACTGAGAGACATGTTTCCTTGCTGAAAGCAACAAAAAACTATAATAGAAGCACAAGGGCTCATGCTCTGGCTAAGGGCACGACAACTAGATCTTAAAAGATCTTGAAACACATCCAGTGGTTTGGCAAGGAATATTAGAATGCATAAGGCATTCTTGTGTGACATTTTGAGTGTCTTTACTCATGCCAAAAGTTATCCATATAGCATTGAATGCTACTGTGAGTCTACAGATCACTGAGCACTCAGGAAAATCCCTTCAGATTGTACTGGAATGTCACAGCTTGGCTCTGTCCATGTCAATACCAGAGATGTCCTCTCACAACAGTATTCCTCACAGATTTTTCCCAAGGTTATAAGTATTGCTACTGTACGAGCACATGGTGAATACATGATATATTTCACATGGACTAGTTCTGAAAGAAAAAAAAAATTACAGATTAATTGTTTAGGGCTCCACATGTAAACATATACTTTGTTCAAAATCATAACACATGACATCTGTTGCTGACATCTACCCCACATAGTCACCCCGTTTTCTTTTTTGGATACTCTGTAATACATTTTTAAATGTATGAATTCTACCAGAGATTTTTCCCATGGAAAGGCAAAAGGCTTTCCTAAGGAAAGCTTTTCAGCTGTTCCTTCTCTTCCACAATACCCCAAAGATCTACAACAGTGTCTCAGCCCTTGAACAGTACAAATACTGAATGGATATTAACTGAGGCTTTTAGCAGCTCAGGCATGCAAGGCCAGGGCTAACCCAGGAGACATCCCAAGGTGGACTCACTTCCTTGGGCACACAGGTAGTTGAGCTACCTGGGGTGGTGGATGCAGGTGCAGGGAGGCTGCTGGACTTGTGCCAGGTCGAAATGAAGAGCAGCGTTTATTTTCCCCTTGAATTGAGAGGTGTTTGCCTAACAGGTAGTTTGCACAAGTTCATCCGAACTCCCTAGGCAAACGGTATTCTTCCCATGTGTGTGGGCTGAGAGATTTATTGACCAGTGTGTGTTTGTTGGGCCTCCTTCCCAGTCTTCTGCAGCTTGAAATGCAGTGATGAACCTGTAATGGCAATGGCACCTCTATTTTCATTGCATCAGCTGATTGCTCTTCTAGTCCACATGTGAAAAATAGACAGAAGTGGTGCTCACAGGCACCTTCTCCAGCACCAAAGGCAGGTAAGGTCTAACTAAGGGTTTATAGATTAATTCTAGATGTTGTAGAATTTCAGTAAGATTAAAATAGTTGAGTGAACACCTGCTGATGAACTGGAAAGTTTCTCCTCAGCTGGACTCGCTGATCCTTGTGGGTCCCTTACAATTCAGCATATTCTGTGATACTTATTCATTCATGAGTGCAGATTAAGTCTTTATTTTTCATATATAATGCTGCACATCATGTTGATAATTAGAACAGCAAAGAAGCAGTAAATAAACAATGCGCTGAAATAACTTTTTCCAGAAATCTTCTTGTTATCATTCCTGTGCTTTGTATTTTCTTTGTTTTCTTTCCTTGAAATGTCTAAACAATACATGCATTCCTGGAAAATATTTATATATTTGTTTCATGCACTTCCTCCTTTTAAGTGTTTCATTCTTGACTGGGAGTTTCCCAGGGCTGGAATAGCAGCCTTCATGTAACACCAGCCAAGGTGTTTACACAAGGAGAGTCCTGACACATCTCATCCACAGCACCAGTCTTTTTGCTACAGTGTATAAGTTTTGATTCTAGTTCACATGTGCCTAATGCTAAGACTGCCCTTTTATTTCTCCAAGAGGTCACTTGGACTTCTCAAGGGTGGGAGACACTTCATCTGTTTAGCAGCCGTGGATAATCTGATTTCTTTCTATTCTAGATTTAGTTCTTGTGCTAACTAAAGCACCTAGCACTGTAAAATGATAAATCTTTTGCACTCAGCTGTGGTGAGGCCACACCTCAATTTCTGGGCTCAGTTTTGGCCTCTCACCTAAAGAGAGACATGGAGGGGCTGGATCAGGTCCCGAGAAGGAAAATAGAGCTGGAGGAGGATGTGGAGCATGAGTCTGATAAGAAAAAGCTGAGGGAACTGGGGTCCTCAGGTCGTTTAGCCTGGAGAAAGGCCTAAGGGAGACCATCTTCCATTCTTTCTAAAATTACCTGAAAAGAAGGTGCAACCAGCTGACAGTAGGTCTCTGTTCCTAAGTAACAAGGGAGGACTGGAGGAAGTCCTCAACTTCTGCCAGGGGTCATTTAGATTAAATATTAGGAAAAAAGTTATTATTGAAAGTGTCAGTCTCTGAAACAGGCTGCTTAGGGACATGGGGGTCTCACTGTTCCTACAAGTACTTTAAACACTTGTGCCATTTTGGAACATGGGTTAGTAGAGACTTGGCAGTATTGGGTTAAGAGTTGAATTCAGTGATTTTAGAGGTCTTTGACTATCTAAATTACTCTATGAACCCATGATTCTATGATTTGAAAGTTGCTTTTATTTTTTTGGTGTAACACACACATATCAAGCTTTTGCACTATCACAGGGACCACTCTAGGACACCTAAAAAAGAGAAGTGCCACCTAAGCCATTCCAGGAGAGACAGAAGAAACCCCAAGTGTTCAACCACTGTTTTAAGGTTCACATAAAAATTCCTTAAAAATGCCTTAAAAATCTCAGCCCTTACTAAATCCTTTCTAATCAAACCAGGGCCATTGTTCCATGGAACGTGCCCTGTACTCTTGTGAGCCTCCGTAGCTATAGGAGTTGACAGCTGGTGATTTTCCACTACTGACTATTATAGAAATGAGAATAAAGCAGGGAAGAAGCAATGCCAGAAAGCAGCTAATAAGGAGCAAAGAAAAGAGAAGAAAGCTCCAACCCATGTCTGCAATGGCTTCAAAATTATGAGTTTGGGAATATTAATGAAAATATAAGTTATTAGTGGATAAAAATATAGGAATTCTTGCTATTCCTAATTTATGTAGAATTGGTGGAATGGTTGAAATTGATTATTACTTTCATCAATTTATGTTGAAATATTTACAGAAACCCTTTAAAAGAACATTGTACTTTACAGTCTTGAAAGCAGCAGTCACATTATCAGATTGTTCCACTTGGAATATTTTACTGAAATCAAATGCATTTAAATATGCTCAAGATTATGATTGATTTACTAATTAATAGGCCTAGACAGCCTCTTGAGTTAAAATTTACAAATTGTTTTAAATTACTTAATCCTTCTCTGGCTTCTTGCTTTTTGTTTTACACAGTGTGGTAGAAAAGAAGTGAAGGTGCACAGTACAATTATGATTTATTGATTTATACTATGGAAGGGTAACAGCCTTCTTGGCAAGACTTTACCTTCTTAGTGGCTTGTAAAATGTTATTAGGCAATGACTAATATTATTATAGCTCTAACTCGACATGATTAAATAGTTGTGTTTTAATTGGCAGTTGCTGGTACAGTTTGGAAAACAAGAAGTATCTTAATTATTAGAGTAATTGAGATGAATGTCTTGGAAAGCCTAATTGAGGCAGGTGGGAAGTTTCAATACTTTTATTTCAGTGTGTGTGTAGTGGATGTTGGATAGTTTCCTTCAATGTGGAAATTCATCACTTGGCACTATTAATATTTTAGCTGGAAAAAATAGGTTAAAATAATTTTGATTCACACATTTCAAAAGAACACGGATATAAACACTTAATCATAGATCTACTACCATGCATGACGTGCTTTACACAAGTTTATTCCAAACATTACTGATACGGCTAAGAATTGGTAGCAGAGTCCAAATTCCTGGAAAGACCAGTATGACATAATTCAGCACCAATTTGGTTGCATTCATTGGCTTTCCTCAATCAAAACAAGTTGGTCATCTTCTCATGCAGCAGACATATGCTCTCACTGAAATCCTTAAGGAGGAGCATTGGAACAGAGAAGAGTAGGAGAGCAGAGCAGCACCCTGCTGAAATCCTGGAGGAGTCATGCTGTCCTGCAACAGGTCAGCATGAGGTACTGTCAATGTGTCTTGCTCCCCACTATCACCATCATATCTCTCTAGCACTCTAGAACTTTTACAGCCCAGTGGCACTCGTTCAAAGTGAAAAATATGCAACAAAATGGAAACTGCAACCAAATGTCATGGGGAGTGCCTTTATGAGCTGTTAATTCTGGCTACATTTCATTAGATGTATATGGAAGGCACAGAACAAGACCTTTTGAGTTGTTTGTTTTCCAAATCAGTGTCTGAATATTCAGACTCTTTCCCATGACATAAAGCATTTCCCTTCAGTCAAGTGTGTGCATAGAAGAGAACGTCTTCCTCCTCATTCAATCACTAAGTCTAAACAAATACTACACTATTACCTCCAAGCACAAATATAACCTCAGTCTTTAGATGATGTTAAAGGTAGGAGGTGTTTGTGTAGGAGGGCACTCAGCAGCATCCAGTACTTACTCCAGTAATAACTTAGTAAAATACAAAAGAATCAAAATGAGGTACAGCCACAAAAAAAAMCCCTCAAAATTAACTATGGCTTTTCCTTTTCCTTTAAGAAGCATGTTTGTTTTTAATCAAGGTCAGGTATTACAGAATATACTGATCATATATCAAGACAGAGCACTAGAGCAAGACTGTTAAGCAGACATTAAAAATATTATTGACACATAGAAAAACCCTCACGTTTTTATTGCTTTATAGGCAACAACACAACAAATTTGGTATTACCGGTACTAAAATTGCAATTTGCATGACATATCTTAATTACACATTGTAATATAAACCCATGTCTTCGAATTATTGATAATTTACATTTCAATTTTTATTGGCAACATCAATACTTGGGAAACCTGAAAAAGGCAAAACTTAAGAAAAATACTGTTGTCCACACACTGATTGTCCAGCATGTATCATAGAGTCCGCATACCTCCTTCATAGCCAAAACTCCCATCAGCTCAATTAAAAGCAGGTGAACACTGAAATTTTCATGTTCTGTGGAAAACCAAAGAAAGAAAATCAAAGTGAAACAGGGAATCACATTGTCATGGACTATCTGCCCCAAACTGGAAAGTCTGAAAAACAACCAGCATCAAGGCTTTCTCCAGACCTCACGTGTTCCTGGAAATCACTTAAGATCAACTCTCAAAAAAAGCAATTCAACAAGCCTGAAACAACCTCAGAGTCCAACAGAGCTATTTTTACAGCCTCAGAGACAAATTGACTAAGCAGACATGGGTATACCTTGTATCAGCAGATGTTATCTGCTGATTAAACCATCATTATTTGAYGCATAATCAAAGATTGTGAAGGCAGCTTCACACCCACATACTCTTCAGGTGGCACTTACAAGGAAGACAAGGCAGGTTTTGTTGGTCCTGGGCTGTGAGTTCTGCTGCTGTGGGCGCAGGTGCTCCATGTTGTGCAGTTCACCAAGAGCCCCAGGTATCCTTGCCATGGGCTAAAGCTAAGACCTGAAAAGATCCTCAGACACCAATAAGGTAGTTTTCTCTCCCTTCATTGTGTGCTGAGCCACAAGAGCCCTGACCAGGAACTTCCTGTGTCCCCTCTCTAAATTTATGCCAAACCAGATTCCAAAGTTCCTAACACACTGCTCGTACACAGGCCCTGGGGGTAAAAAAATCACCAGATTTTCTTACAGAACATAGCCGGAGCTGGAATGATCCATTAGACTGCATACACTGAAGCTATAAAGCAGGATTTCATCAGGTGTAACTAGTTCTTCAAGCTCTCCAGCCTCAGGACAAGTGCAATGTTTCTTAACTCTGTGCCACCCAGTCCTGCAAACTGTACGGGAGCAATAGTCCTCTGGAAGAAGATCATCCCTACAGCATGATGATAGAGCTAAAATAAACATGCATGAGGGCTGTCAGAGAGAGTAGTTCCAAGCTGTCACCTGAGCATTGCCCAAAGCTATCACTGTGGCCACATGCAAGAATCTGGAAAGGAAGAATCTGGGCAAAGGAAGCGGCAGAAACAAACCCTATTTTGTCTCTGCTGTACACAGATACCTCCTGGGGGGGACTGATGCTGTGTGCATATCCAGTGTATGTGAGGTGTGGATGATGAACCTCATGATAATAAAGATCTAGTCAGAAACAAGAGTGATATTTTCAGATACACTCTACTTTCTGTAGGGAAAAGCCAAGAGCCAGGCAAGCACTCTGCACTGATGCTGGAACACTGCATAGCATGGCAGGAGGGCAAGTAGAGCCTAAAGCTCTTGTGGTACAACTCAAGGGCTGCAAATGAGCCGTATCTGCTACCCACATCTTGGTTGTCAGTGCAGGTGACACCTCTGCTCATCAGCTCCTTCTGAGCCTAGGCATCTTCCACTTTCCTCTGTGGGAGGGACAGGTGCCAGGTGTCATATCCCATGAGAGCCACTTTTGACAAGAGTATGTAATAACGAGAAAAAGAGGAAGGTCTTTAAGATGAAGAAATGTAGATTGAGATTCCATACTAGGAAGAAATTCTTCCCTGTGGGGGTGGTGAGGCATTGGCCCAAATTTGTTAGAGAACATCTGGCTGCCCTATCCCTGGAATGTCCAAGGACAGGTTAGGTGGGACTTTGAAAAAGTTGGCCTAGTGGAGCTGTCCCTCCCTGCCCATGGCAGGGACATTGAAATGAGATTATTTTAAGGTGCCCTTTCCAACCCAAACTGTCTTGCTATTCTGGGATTTTGTGTTTGGAAGCAGGTGTATGACAACACACAGGATGGTGGGCAGATGGATGAACATGCTTTCCTATCAATTTAAACACATAGTCACAATGGAGTACAGTCTTTCTAACACTGACAATCATATCCTGACACATTTTCTGAGATTGTACAGACCCCAGTTCCACTCTGAATTGAGGAACAGCTGTCTGTTCTGGTCACTATAGGAAACCTGGAGATACAGTTTTTCCACCTGCAAGCCAAAAATAACATTTATAGTCACAACATAACTCAGTAAAGGCCAGAGTTTAATGCCTGTAAATACAAAGTATAAATTCCTGTCAATGAAATCTGATGTTTAGAACTGTTGTCTGAGAAGATGCTAGATCAGGATCTGACCTTTAGAAGCAGTAGAGCAGCCACTGCTGACTGTATCCTGACAGAACAAATGAAAGCAGTCACCCCAGGCATAATCTTACAGCTGTTAATAGTCAAGCTAAGACAATGACTCCCACTGTCATGAATTTGTTTTCCGTGTACTCAGTTTTGGCCTAGAATGGATCTTAATAAGAAGGCATGCTTCTCCATCTTTTTCACACTTAATGGGATTAAATATCCCCCATCCTTTCCTGCTTTCTATATTCTTTCTATAGAGAAGTGGATGTACATTTCAAATCTCCCCTCCAAAATCCAAGAAGCATTACTACTTTAGAGGCTTATTTATTTACTTAATTCATAAAATACTGAGCTTCTCACAGTAGAGAAGCTGTCTCTGTCTGGCACAAGGAAATAATTATGCCTTTATTTCCCTTTCCCACAGGAAAACTAGAAATTATGGACTTAATTTTGAGCAAAACATTTATTGCCACCACCAATATAAAAGTCATAAGACAAATATAATACTTTTATAAGACAAAAAGGGAAAAAAAGACTTTAATTAGTTTCAACATAAGAATTTTTCTTTTAGTAGGGTAGAGTTCAGATTAAAATAAAAAGCAGTTAAATTAGAGGTAATGAGCTCTGACCACTTGTGGTATAGAGGCACTATGAGTCTTATGATCTAAGTGTTAACTTACTTCATATGATATGTAAAACACTACTTTTTGTCGTCTAGTAGTTCTGCAAAAAAAATTAATTGTAACAGTATTTCTAAGGGTATAAATATATATAGAAAATGCATACTCTTTTTTGCTAATTCACAGTTTCACATTTTTAAATCGTGCTAGCCTCAATTTTATGAGGAGAAAACCTTAACTTCTGTTTCCTCTGAATAAAACATTATTTTCATGAATATTCAAGGCTCTTTTTCTGGGTTAGAAGAGCAAGTTTTTCCATTTACTTTCTCCTCTAAAGCATGCTGCTTTCAAAAACGAGGTCTGTATCCCCAGGGTCAGATGGCATAATTGTGTATACTGGCTCCGAGGATTTAGCTGTCCATCTCCTGAAGCTACGTGGGATTCTTTTACATGCTCCAAGGATTATCTTTAATATTAATCACCCATTGTTTGTAATKGACCATTCCCTTACAAGTCAAAAGGCTTGTTAGTAACTGCCTGACGTTTTCCTGGCTGGTTCTTACTCTGCACTCTGCATGGTTTTTAAGGTAGGCAGGCTGTTTCCTTGCTGGTGACACAGCAGGGGTCCACATGACTGTCATAGGTCAGACCTTATCTTAATATTTAGTACACTAAAAACCCGGATGTGAGGTATTCTAATCCCAATGCTTAGTCCTTTAAGGATCAGGATTAGAAGTCTTCCAATATGCAACAGTGGTCTTCTGCCAGCAATGAATTTAAGGAGTAATACACTCTTAACTCTAAAAAGCCCCTTAGCACTACAAAGTAAAATCATTCTTATTAAGTCTGGCTCTCAGGATGCAAGAACAATGCTCAGAGAAGGATCACAGCACTTGCCTTAACTATCCTTGGTGGTTACACACTGCTGCATCAGAAGGCAGCACAGTAGGAACGGTAGGAAGCGAGTGGGTGATTAAAAACAAAAGAAAAGGAAGACAAAGAAGAACTCAGAAGTTTATCCTCTCTGTTTATGTTCCTCAGCTGCAATCATTATGGCTCCACAACTGACCATGCATATTTCAAAACTTGCAGGAAGTCCCAGTTAAAATGGGATTTGTTAAATGTACAACAGACAACAGTGGGACACAGGATCCACATGGGTGGGGTCACATCAACCAGTGGACTGGTTTTGCCACCTGAATAGCCAAAATAGGCACTTGTTCAACCATGAGGATGCTCTCAAGTGTTATTTTGCTGGAGGAGTATGACATGACTCCTTAGGACATTAACCAACAGAAGGTACAAAATATGGTAATTGCAGAACAATAAAAAAATTAGAAGGAAACCTATTACTTCTTAGAAGACAGACACGTAGAAGATTCTTAATTGGAATTAAATCCTTACAATGGTCTGGAAGGAAAAAGTGAAAGACAAGTCTCTTTGAGAAGTAATGTGGGTGTGCAGGAGCTCAGGGAGGCAGGTCACTTTTTCAGCAGAAGAAAGTTAGTTGATGGGGTATTTTTAAATTTCTGCTAAAAGGAGCAAAAAGTATCTGTGAGGTGGAGAACAGACTCAAACAGCGCTCATTTAGGCTCTGAAACTGTAGAAACAAAATCCTATTTGAGTAGCTAGTGCAGATGCTGCTTGTGTGCCACAGCAGAGGAGGGGAGCTAGTGGTGTCATCCTCTTGTACATACACAAGGAGTAACAACTCACTATCTCCCTTTGTCAGGATTCATCAAGGATTTGAAGTGAGGTCAATGTTTGGTCATTCTTCTCCTCTTGCCCTGTCGCGATCTCCAGGACAAACCAAAAAGAATTATGTTCCTGTGTGCACATCAAGCAGGAATCCGTTCATTCATCTGTTCCTTGTCAGATGGTAAATCTTTGTTCCTCTGCTTCCCTATCATGGGGAAACAGACAGACCCAAGGCACAAACAGGCTGGAGGTTGTGCAGCACATCCATCACATAGCTCGTGGGCTATGCCAGGCTAYGAGAAAATGGAGATTTGGGGCATCCCCTTACTTTGCTCCCCTTTTAACAACTCTCTATCTGATACTTGACTCTTTGCAGTTAGATAACTAGGAAATCACAAGCTTAACTTTGGTTCAGGAATTGCAAAGAAGGAGCCAAGAAGTTCCCAGAGAAACCACATATATATTTCATAACCACAAGATTTTAGCTCCCAGACAGAAACAGAATTTATTTTTATTATACCTCTAATCATCTATATCTATATCTATACATATCTATATCTACATATATACCTATATCACCAGCTATAGCTATATCTATCTATATATATCAATATCTGTATCCACATCCGTCTCTATCTATATCTATCTATCTATATATCTACCTACCTACCTATCTATCTATTATTGTATCCTATAACTATTTTTGGTCTGTCTGCACATGGTGGCATGTATTTGTCCATGAAGAGTAAAGGCACACTGAAGATGACAGCTTTTGGAAGTTAGAGTTTCACTGGATAAAATTACTGTTTGCTCAGATCATTGGGGCTATAGCACAGGCATGAACACACTGTCATCAAAGCCTACCTGCTGAGTTGGGGAAAAACATCTCCAGTCAAAATCCTTCTGGTTTTACTTCAGACATTGTTATGGGACATAGGAATATGTGTTTTCCTCTAAATCTGTTCTTGTAAAAATGCTGTACCATGAACACGACTTTGACTTGATTAAAACCAACAAAGCAAAATTATTCTTAGGGTTTTTGGCCTAACTTTTAGGCTGGTTTACACAAGCTGTGTTCTCAGTTTCAGTATATTATTAGTCTCAGATATTAGATCAATAATGCTTGAGTATTACATTGCAATTATTTCCATTTATTTATTGTGTACCAGAATGTTACACTGTAATTATTACAATGTATTTATTGTAGAGAAGATAATTCTGAATGATGACATTAGAAGTGGAAATTCTTCTTAAAAGTTTTTCTGAGAAAATTACCAGAATAACATATTGAACAAATAAGCCCAAACTTGCATATGCTACTTTCACACGTTACTGTCAGTAGAAGTAACATAGGAGCAAATTTTGCTGCCAGCAAACTTGAAATACATTCTGATTTCTTAGGAATTTCTTACACTAGTGCTGGTGAAACAGAATCTACAATAGTAGCCCAAGGGCCAGAGAATAAACCAAGCTATAGTGAAATGCATCTGACAGCAGGATATGCCTGAATTTAAGCAATTTTCTAGTCTAACCATGATCCTGACACAATCAATCAATTTAACATAATTTTATGCATGGGCATTTTGTTGTTGCAAAGCTCCCAATATAATCTAACCCTTTGCAGATCAAAGCCCTCACTGTGGAGTCCTCTGCAGGATGACTTTAGTGTAGAATATTGGAGAGCTATCATTTGCATGGTAGAGACAGAACAGTAATATATTGGGGGCCTCAGCTGGGTTTTAAAAAAATTAGTAATCTGAATAGTTCTGTTCAACTCACTGACATGTAGGTTTATTTTTGCTATATAGCAAGGAAGGCAACACCAGTGGCTCTCTTTAAAACATCACCTAAAAGATGTTTGTTGAACTTAGTATTTTTCACCAGTTATGCATTTAAATGTGAAATACATTCAGGCATCTTTCAAAAGAGGTGAATTATATTAGCATGTGAGCAGTAACAAACTCTTGAAACATGTCCTTTCATCCATCTGATCTACATATATATGTAAGTAGTTTTAAGTGAATTTTTTTGTGGAAAAGGGACCTCCTTCACACAGTGAACTGCAAAATGTTATATATTAAGTATTATTATATAATATTAAATTATAACAGTATAATATATAAGAGATATAATAAATTATAAACAATTATATAATATTATAGTATTGCATAGAGCATAATATCCTATATTATTAAATAATATTTGAAATATATTATAGATACATTCAGTTAAATACTGTAGCAAATAATTTAATTTAATGTAATATTAACTATTAATATTAAATATAGTAAATATTACCTACAGCTCCTTTTACACTTCAAAACACGTAAAATAGCTTCTTGGGGAGAAATTATCTTTTTTTATAAGAAAACCAAAGAGGCAGCAAGTGTTTTTCCCTACAGAGAGGCAAGGCAAAGGCTTGTATGAGTCAGTCAGCATGGCAGGCTGTGTGGTAATGCTTGGTTGGAAAGATACTTAGCTGCAGATTATTTCACCTCATAGAAACAAAGAAATGTTTACACTCTCAATTAAATTTTAAATTATTCCTGAGATCAAGGAGCCGCAGGAGGCATTCAGTCTGGTTGGGCTGAGTTACGCCAAGAGTAAAGGTACTGGTCCTGCCCAGGTGTGACTCAGAGCAAACAGCTGCCCTCCTCCTGGCTCTACTTTGCCTGTCCAAGTAACAGCAAAAAGGGGCTGAGAGAGACTTGTTTTATTAAACCCCTGAATCCCCTACAGACAGAAAACTTTCTGGTACAATAGGATTGGTTTTAGAACAATTACAAAATTCACCTCATGACCTTAAACCATGTGAGTACCACATAGAGATGTAAAGTTCAGGAAATGCTGGCAGCAGAAGCCATCCAACTGATCTGCTCTGAAAATGCTGATGCATTTACAGTAAATCCCTAAGCAGGCCAGTTGTGCAACAAGTTGAAGTGACATAAAGTATTAACATTTATGGTGATGAGTCAAATCAAACAAACATCCTCTTTATAAGCTTTCTCATGGCATGTAGTGGCATGTACTTCGAGTAGTGAAACATCTGTTACAGTCCTGACTTGCTCACAATGGAACAAGTGTTGCAATAGTTCTGTAAGGCCAGGTTTCACATTAAGCCTTCAGTAGTTGAGAAGGAGCAGCACTCACAAAGTTTACTTCATCTCAGTTTATTCAGGCAGAATGAGCCAGGTTTCTTGTGAGGAAAACAAAAAAGTTGCTATATTGCAAAATATCCAAAACTAATGTTTCCTCCAGACTCACATACTTTAATGATACTTGTATTTCACTCAACCGCTCAGAAAGTCCCTTTTCATCAGGTGTACCTTGGGCAATAAAGAGAATTACAAAATTTGCTTTGATGGCTCACTTTTGTATAAATTTTCCCACTTTGTATATCTGTATGCATCTATGTATATATTGTGATGTTTTGCACTCAATTTTAACAGCTGCCCCTTCTGCTCAGGGTCTTCTTGACCAACCTGTGCATTGCCCACAGTAAGGAAAGGCTCATCTACTGTCCCCCACTGCCACCTTCTAACTCACATTAACTTTTGACATTTACCAAAAAGACTTCGCTTTGTTTCCTCTATACCATGACCAGTGTAAAGAGACAACAAAATTCCTGAGTCAGAAATTTTAGACTCAATACTGCAGATCATATATTAGTTTTACACAGACATATTCTTATTTCCCAATTCAAACATATACTTAAAAAGCACTTGTTTAAGAGCTTTTCTGAGTAAAAATAGTTTCCTGTGTCTGTCAAGGCTTTTGCAGCATTAGACCTTAAAGTTGGTGTCTGTCTTGGATACAGGTGATATCTATAAGCTGTGCAGTCATATTAGCTGTTACAGAACGGTGATGCAGAAGTAGGAGTTGTTTATTTTGTTGGTTTAGGGTTTTTTTAAGCTCAACAGCTAATTCAATACAGCAAAATTTGCATATGATTCTAAAAAATTCATGGAAAGGTTTGTATAGGAAATGTTTTCTTTTAAAGGGAGAGGTTGTTGCTCAGCCCTTACCCAGTGTAAAGCCTTTAGCAAATTCCTGAGGAATGTATAAAAGACTTACATTCTCATTTACTGTACATCTACACTACACTGAGAAACGTTCAGAGGAAAATTCCCTTGATCTCCTGCTTTAATGTGTTTTTCTTCCAGATTGTCTGTGCATAAGCAGAGTTAATGATTCCTACAAGATCAGCCTGCCTCCCCTCTCTGTTCTGAAATACTTCCTCTGTTTTTTTTTCTTCCAAGGAGGGAACTTTTCTTGCTCATTTATGGCCCCAGATTACTGATCTAACTCTGTAATGCAATACTTGAACCCTTCAATCAGAACAGGACTATCTACATGGAGATCAACAGAAAATTCAACTCTTTGGAATTTCTCCTATTTTTTTGCCTGTGAAGAGTGAGAGAGCTTAATATTATGAAACCAGCAAGGTAAAGAAGTTAAAAGCACACAGCTGCCAGTGGTTTCACTCTTTTCTTCATCTCCCCTTCCCTCTGTGTGTTTTAGATCATTGCATATTTATCATGCCACAATTTAAATTTCAAGTTCTTTGGCTCAAAGCTTGCATCTTTATTTGAATTTGTTCACAGATTTGGGTACTCACAAAAACAGTGAGAAGAGTGCAACTTAGGAAACTTAAAAAAACTGCGCCACTAAAACTCTTCCTATTCAATACGGTGTCTGCATCACCTTCCATCTTCATAAACAGTAAAGAGAAATAACAGACTGGTTTGTATCAAACAGACTCTATTGCTTTATTAATCAGTGTTAATGTACAGGTTAATTTTTTAAAAAAGCTACAGTTTATGAAATGTAGCGTCTACTTCCAAGATACAAATCTAGGCCAATTGCCATGGTATCTATTGATGCTCACCCACTATAAAAAATCTACTTTTTTTTTCTGATATATAAAACCTCAAGCAAACATTCCATGTTAAACATTCAGTAAAGATAACAACATTCTACTACAGCTTCATATAGTGTTTTAGTGCAAAAGGAAGTACAAATATAAAAATACTGAGGCTTGAATAAAAAACCACAACAACAAGAAAATCCCAAGCAAGCTGTGGAGTTAGAGGTGAGTGTCAGCTATGGGTATTCTTCTAAGCTCTACAATCTGGGAGTTAGCCATGCTGCCACCATCCTGGCTGCCATGACCAGATTCGTTGTCACTGACACTGAGACCTGCACCTGAAATAGAGAAAAAAAACCAAAAATAAGAATCAGTGAGAATGAAATTTTGACAGAGAAATGGGGATACTCTGTCCTACTCTGTTTTATTCTGATTATTGAAATGTTTACCTACCCCACAACCACGTGGCAAGTTTCCTCATACTAGTCTACCATTCTGAATTCATGGGTTATAACATTAGCTGACATAGCTTTGTACCATCCAGATATGCTTTTTCATAATTCCACTGTCATTAATTTTATTTTACCCAGTATGTGGTAAAATAGATATTAAGAGGTTGCCTTGAAATCAGAAAAGCATAAATCAAGGCCTTGCTTGGACGGAGTTAATGATCTGGCTGTTAGCATCTGGTATTTCCAAGTATTTCCTCATAAATAATTGGTTTTTAATGATATAATTTCCAAGTTAAACAATAATTCCAGCTGTCTTAATAGGACAGTAATTTCAACATGAAAAAATATACTGACCAAATATTCTTTAAACTCATATTCAACATTAATTGTTATATTAATTTTTACTTCTGCCAGAAGACAGAAGTAAATACTAGAATTTTGTCCAAAGGAACCTCCAAAACATGTGTAGAAGAGACCTTGGGAGGCTACCTTCTCCATCCTTTTGTCACAGGACTTCTGCTAGCTTTCTGCTTCCTATTTGTTTGATGGGGATTTCATTTGGGCTTTTATTGTAGGGGACGTTTGAGTAGATTAGTGTGAAGATTCACAATCCTGCACTAGTTTTTATGAAATGCAAAACTTTTTCAGGCCATTTTGTCACAAGAGATCTGCTGAAACTATAAACTTCAGTGCTCTTTCAGCTCCTCTCCTTGAGCTATAAAACAAATTCTACACAATACATGAATTTTGAGGGCTTAAGTTGTCTAGGCCTTAAATTTGTTGAGAGCTGCATTCGAGTATAATGAGGCATGAGAATATCAATACATATCACTTTCAAGTATGATCCTGCAGTGATGTCATTTACAAATTATGGGGGAAATAATTTGTTTTAGGCAGAAGCAGATCTGTAACTACATGCAGTTCAAGGTAGTTACAAAGGAATGACATCTGGCTCAAAACAGCCCTGAATAGGGTATGCTGGGAGAGGCAGTGATTTGCATTTCATATTGAAAAATATTTTCCAGAGTTTCTATAAGGTATACATTGCATCTCTTATTTCTGTCTCAGCTGACATTCCAGTTTTTGGTTTGTTCGACAAAAGAAAAAGAGTAGTCTAATTTTTTTTGAGCTCCTTCACCTTTTTCTATGCTCTCGGTTGTTCCACTTTGACAAAGTTTTCTCATAGCACCCTTTTACCCACCACCCCTAAAGCAGAAAAGAAGTACTCTAAAGTGGGCAGCAGTGTGATGCAGCTTTGCTGTGGGAAGTCAGGTTGCAATTTTGAACACAGTGTTTGGTCCAGAGAACCTGCACAGAAGGTCCTGTAGGACGAGCAAAGTTTTCCCACAGAGGTCTGGACAAAGTCCTGGTAGGAGCCAAACTTGGATCCATGCTCTATAATCCAGGGGTTAAGTGGGTAAGTTGCACCATGATCCCTCTTACACCTGGTATTGGTGCTTGGGTCATGGAGGGAACATGCATTCACTGACACTACTGAGTCCTTAGGTCTGCATGACCCAAGCTCTTGAGAAAACAACTACTGCCAGATTATGACAGGAGTAAAAATCCATCAAGATACAGAGATACAATAACAAAGCCAAGATTAGGATCTGAATTATTAAAATACTTGTTTATAAATGTTATTGAAGTTGATTTAAATTTGTATGCACATTCAACCCTTTAATTGAGCCAGATCCTAATACCCAAAAGGTGCTTGAAGGTCCTGGGAAAAACAGCCATTGTTTAAACGAGTTATTTTGATGGTTTGATTATTTTAGAAAGGAAACTTGACTGTATTAGGTAAGATGAATCAGACTGCTGTATTTACCACATGGGGATGGATGATCAAGTAAAAACCATGAAGAAAATAAAATACTTCAAATGAAGAAAGAACACAATACTACTTCTGGAAGGTGAACACTGATTGTTGGTGTTAGAAAGATATTTGTCTTACCAGTAACTATACTGGTAACGTGGCAACTTAGCACACGGTTTCCTTAAGAATCTTTTGCTGGGCACTAAAAAGATCAGGTACTGGTCTAATGATATTATAGTAATTTATATTATTAAATGTCATATATGTGCAAGTTTTGTCCATGCTCAGCGCAAAGTCAGAGAACATCGTTTTTGCTACATAGGTTCTTATCAGGAACTTGTTAAGTCAGAGACTGAAAGTGGATGCTTTAGGTTTACAAGGGCCTTGCTCTGCTGATGCTGCAAAGACAAACTGTGTTAGAGTTGATCCTTTTTAGGAATAAGAACTGAAATGTAACCAGGATACCAGCTTACCAAACAGTCGGCAGGCTGGAAAGGGTATGACTGTTTACACAATTGAGTTTCACAGAGTTCATTGGTCCATTGTGTTCTCAGATTAGAGTGGAATTTAAACTCAATCAGATTCCAAAAAACATGCACTCTTCTAGAGATCCTAGAGTTGGATGGTAGGTATGTAGCAGGGAGTTTTCCCCAGTTTGTGAAGAAAAATAAGCAAGAAAATGAAGCCTTCCTTTCTTTTCTTTGTGTATGCAAGGACTAGCTGTAAACTGAAAAGTCTTAACTCAGGCTTCAAACCCAGAGAGGTTCCTCCACTGACATCTGCTGGTGAAGGCTATATTAGTGCATCCCTATGTGCCCTGAAACACCAGCTGTTATAGTCTGCTTGCTTAGAGATAGCCAAGACTTTAACTAAAACATTTTAAGGGAGAGAGCTTGTATTGTAAGTACTGTACTCATATCACTGGGAAAACTTTTTATCTCTCAAGCACTTATATCTTGCTTAATCAATTATAATTTTATTATATATGTGGGATGTATATGAATAGGCTACACAAACCAAATTTAATTCTTCTTTCAGGGCTTTAGCTTCACAGAAATTACACCAAAAGACACCCAGCTTCTATAAAAAAAGTTCAGATTTAACTAAAAATGCTTACTGGGTATTGCACAGTCTCATTCAATAGCCATCACGTAACATATGTGAGACAACCACAGATGAGAAACTGAATGAATATGCAAACTATCTTTCTTTCCTTTATTTTTTTCTTTGAAGTGAGCCCTTCGAAATAGAGATGCAGATTGATAAGGCAGGAACTTTGCCACCTACAATCTATGTGCCCTGCAATAGAAAGTCTCGAGGATGCTCCACTGAATACCTTTCAGAATCGAAATTTCAAATGTTTCCTCAGGTTCAGGATGGCCACATGAAATGTTTTATTCTTAAACCAGGTACCTTCAGTGGGGTCATCAAGGTATATAAAATGCTGACTTTGGAACCCTAGCTGTATTAGATTGAAAATCATGAATCATTTTATATAACATTGTTATTGTAACAGCTGTATTTGTGTGGGGGTTTTAACTTAGTAGATTTTTCCAAGTATTTTCCATATGAGGGAATCATTAGAATATTTGCATCATATTAAAGAAATACTGGAATATTTCTATAATACTTATCACAATTGCCTCTATTAAGATTAAAAAACCACTGAGGTATGAATGTAGCAGTATTCTGCTTAATATCTATCTGGATACTACCATGGTGGGTCACCCATCACCTCTGGGGTAGTTTGGGCCTCCCTCAAAGGCTATGCTGTGTTTTGGTTTCCCATTTCATCCAAAAGAATGAATTGTTTTGGTTTTGTGCATCACAGAAAGGGAGAGGATAAGAGTATTTGTAAGATATAGATGGAAGTTCAGAAATCAGTAAAGCTGTCATGCATTTATTCATGCTTTAATGCTTCTCTACCAGAGCACAAGTCCTCAGGGAATTCTGGTATATTGGGCTTTATCCTCAATTACAATAACATATGACTCTTGCAATCCGGAAGGCAAGGGTCTTACTAAATTGACTATCAATAGAAACCTTGCACAAGAAATCAGAGGGGAAATGACATCACATTCAAAATTGCAGACTTTTAAAGTTATTAGTGAAATCAACAAAAACTAATTCACAAATAACTAACTTTCTCAATAGAAGCTGTTTGAATCATTATGGGAGCCATAAATGAATTACAATAAAATGAATAAGTACAAAATAATATACATTAAAAAAAGCTTTTAGCACATGTCAATGAGCAGGACATGTCCCTAAATTATTTTTTCTACCATAATCGTTTTATTATTTCCTTCGCATAAGCTACCTTGGAGCTGGCCTTTCTTCCAAAAGACCTCCAAAACAAAAGAAATGGCATGATGTAGTGAGCAGGGTGAACCCCAACTGTGTATTTCTGTATGAACATGAGCACATTTGATGGAAAGAAGGAATTATTTGGTAAGGCATCCAAATACATGGCTGCATGACATAAGTAGCCCACTGGATTTCTCACACAAAACAGAAAAGCCCTATCACCATGTGATGCTTGTACAAAGCTAGCAAAACAGGTGGCTAAGAAACAGCACACTGCTATCCACCTGATTTGCTAGAACTGCAGTTGTATGCCTTCATCTGATCCAGCCTGTATTTCAGGTTAATCTGTAATTAGGCCCAGCATTAATAACTGTGGAACCAAGGGCTAAGTGCACAGTTCTGTGACACATTCCTTTAGCAACAAGGCTGAGTGTGCCAGCACAACTATTTATGGGGCTGCACTGCACACTGCRAATTATTAAAGAGTGACAAGTCAAAAACAAACTTTTCCTGTGGAGGATTGGTTGATTTTTTTTTTTAATGTGTCTTCATCTCTACAGCTGAGAATGGCAGAAAGGCAGTAATGAAATTTAGCTTTGCTAAAATTATTATACTCATTCCAAATGATCCAGGTTAAACCTTGTGGCCACAAAATTATTTCCTGTGACCATAAGTTAAAGTTACCTTCAGACAGCTCAGAACTACACGAACAGAAAGAAAAGATGAAGCATAATGGGGCATAAAAACATTTTTACATATTCCTCTGCTAATCAGCGCTGATCCTCAGCCAGTCCTCAGAGTGGGAGCACTATAGCACTACTATAGGTAAGTTTTAGTATAGATTGACAGTTTTAGGGAGCACAGATAATGGAAGGTTCTGGTTCAGTTTATCAAAGGTAAAGTTCAAACAATAGTATTTTTAATCTTCCTCCAAAAGAAACACCCCCCAGTTTAGCAGTGATAAAACTAGCTAATGTGGGGGGGAAAGCACCTTCTCCCTGCTCTTCCAGAATGAGGAATTCTCAGCCTTCTGAAATAAAAAGGGTTTGAGAAGCTCCTGACATAGCAAATTACAGGCAAGAGCAGTTCAGCAAAAAGGCATCTTAGCTGCCTTTACACTTTTGCCTATTTAGAGAAGAGGTCCTTGTCTTCCAATTGCCAATGACCACTTTCTTGGAGCAAGGACTGGTGCTCAAAGGGCCTCAGACTAACTCATGTAGAGTGGGAGAGAGAAGGGAGTGGAATGAAGAAGAAAAAGAGAAATCTAACTTGACTTCTTGTGGTTTCATGTGAGCACAAGCMATGACACAAGAGAGGAAGAAATGTGGTGCTGAGAGACTTGGAGATGAGCTCATTTCAGTGCCTGCTAGCTTAACTATTATCATAAAACTCCTGTTAGACAACAGCACAATGAATACTTGAGCAGCATAGATCTATATTGCAAAACAGAGAAAAAAATTCCAGCTTTCCACTATCTCATTTCTCTTTTTATTATTTCCATGTGATTCCTTGCCTCCCTCTCTTTGGCCATGCACCTAGCTGAACTGGAGAACATGTCAGGATGAAAATAATAAAAAAGATTTTTAGTTACAGATAAGCTTGTGGGTTTTTAGTTTGTTTTTGGTGGGGTTTTTTGGTTTTTAGTTTTGTTTGCTTTTTTGTTGTTTAAGAAAAAATATATGCTGAGCTAGAGGTTGTGTCTGAGATAATAGCTGATAAACATTTACTTTGCTGGTCAAAATTGCTCTAACCTTCCACACCACCTCTTCAGGTCATCTTGTTCAAATGTGAGGCTGAAACCAGATGGGACAGCTGGTTTGGTTTAGAAATCATGGGGATTTTTACTATTGTAACACTGTTGGGGACACCATGTATGCACATGAATAAGCATTGGTGAAAATTGTCTGGCACTACTTGAATCAGTAACATAAACAAAATATTTTTCTCCAACAATGGCCTGAAGTCACTATCTCAAATCACATTAATACGAAATGCTGATAAAAATTATGATGAAATTTTAATAAAGAAGACAATAATAGAATTTAGGCAAGAAAATCAAAAGTTGGTTTTAGACCTACTTTCTCAAAGAACTTAAAACAAGTTAATTAGGGATGGAGCTTGAAGACTTAGGAAAAATATGTGTTGAATTGTATCTTATTTCAGCTATGGTTGTTGCCTTGATTGTTCTTCATGCCTTAAGACTCAATCTTCTACAGTTTACTAATGCCAACTGATTTACTTAAGTACTAAGCATTGTATAATAATAGGAGTGTTAGATGTAGATAGTTTCATGTCTTATTAACTATCTATGAATTTTCTTCTTAGTGTTCAAGAAGTCAAAAAGTAAAAGCTACCTTCCTACATACCTTAAAAAAAAGGCTTTCAACTGTAACTTCTGTACCTAGTTTTGAAAGTCTTGAAAAAAAAAGACTGCTACTTTCTGCTAGTAGAACTAGTCTGCAAAATGTTTAGAAAAATTAATAAGTACAAAACAGATTTTCACAAAACAGAATGTTTTGGGTTGGAAGGGACCATAAAGACCATCTATTTCCAACCCCCTGCCATGGGCATGAATACCTTCCACTAGATCAGGTTGCTCAGAGTCCTTTTAAACCTGGCCTTGAATACTTCCAGGGATGGAGCAGCCACAGCTTCTCTGGGCACCTTGTGCCAGAGCCTCCCCACCCTCACAGGGAAGAATTTCTTCCTAATACCTAATCTAAACATGCCCTCTTTCAGCTCAAAGCCATTCTTCCTCATCTTGTCACACTATGCCCTCGTCAAAAGTCCTCCTCCAGCTCTCTTGTAGCCCCTTAGGTACAGGAAGGGACTCAAAGCTCTCCTGAGTGCCTTTCCTCCAGGCTGACAATCCCAACTCTCTCAACCTTTCTTCATAGCAGAGGCTCTCCAGCCCTCTGAGCACCTTCATGACCTCCTGTGGAAATCAGTCCACACCTTTCACATTTTGAGGGCCTCATAAATAGAGGCATTTCCTGCAATGTAAATCAGCTTAGGATATATAGCATTATGAACTTACTGAATAAAAATACCTGTTTATTATCAGCATTCCCAGTCTCCCATCTAGTTTAACTTTTCYTGATTCACTGAAGGGAACAAGCTTCTTAAATTGTGTGTGCCAAGTCACATAATCTGCTACTCCCACAAATATCTTGCTGTTGTCTCTTGCAAGGCTCAGAGGTACCCCTAAAGACCATTTAGGTGACCTCCTGCTACCAAGCAAGTCCACTTGTACTTTATCTGGGTGGGCTTCGGTTAGCATATGCCGCATCTTGTCAGGTAGGATTCCTTTGCCTCTTTGGTTGTCCTATCAGATATTCCTATGATAACTGATCTTTAAGATTTTCACTGGAAATCAGATTATATTAAGACACCTCATTAATTGTATCTCGTGGAATGGTGGCACTGTTAGGATAAATAACAACATAGCAATACAGCAAACTTTGAAGGGCAAAGGGAAGAGTCACTCACCAGTCTTTAAAGCAAATATTAGGTCATCAAACTCTTGTGATTCCTCATCAGCAACTAATGAGCTGGTACTGTATCCTCCAGAAGGGTGGAAAACATTACCATTTTGTGGACTCTGCTTAAAGGCAGCACTAGCTTGACTAGCAGGCTGCAAGGATGCCCTCTCCCAGTCTGCAGGCACCTGCAGAGTTTAAAAGACACAAAATTCAGTAAGCATCAAAACTACTTTACAGAAACTGGAAATTATGACCAGAGCTGAACTGGAGACCAAGAGATTTTGGAACCAGATATTCTGTTACTTCTATAATGAACCAGGAACCCTTTTAAAACTTTTTAATAAATTGTATCTACATATCTATATCTACATCTATATCTATCTATCTATAAATATATATAGATCCAGATCTAGATGTATCTATCTATATCTCCCTTTCCCTTGCCTTTCCTTTCCTCCTGTACTGGGTTTTCATGGCCAAGTTTTGGTAGTGGGAAGGGTTACAGTGGAGCCTACTGGAGTGAMTTCTGTGAGAAGCCACTGGAAGATTCTTCCATGCCTGGTTGAACARCCCCCAGCATCTGCAAAGATGTATCCACTGCCACATCTGGGCCAATTAGAAATAGTGGTAATGCCTCTGTGATAACATATGTAAGAAGAAGAATAAAAAATTTATTATTGTATAGATGTAACTGTGGCCAGGGAAGAGCAGGGTGAGAATTTGTGAGAGGAACAATTCTGCAGACACCAGAGTCAGTGGAGAAGGAGAGGGAGAAGGTGCTCTAGATGCAAGAGCTGGGATTCCCTTGCAGCCCATGGTGCAGACCATGAAGAAGCAGCTGTGTCCCTGCAACCCATGAAGAAGCCCCATGCCAGAGCAAGGGGGTGCCTGAGAGGAGGCTGCGAGAGGTGTTCAGAGACCACACTGGAGCCTGTCCATGAAGGACTGCACCCCTTGGAAGAAAGACCCATACAAGACCCATACTGCAGCAGTCTGGGGAGGACTCTTGCCTGTGGGAGGGACTCCCACTGGGCAAGTTCATGGAGAGCTCTCTTCTGTGCAAGGGACCCCATGTTTAAGTACAGGAAGGACTCCTCTCCCTGAGGAGCTGCAGAAGCTATGGATGATGAACTGACGATAACCCAACAACCGACAACCCCCCATTCCTTGTCTCCCTGTGCTGCTGAGGGAGGAATTAGACCTGGGAAAGAAGGAGGCTTAGTGAAGGGGGGAAGGTGTTTTTAAGGTTGTTGTTCTTTTTTTTTTCTTCATTATGCTGCTCTGATTTTGTTAGCAATAGATAAATTAATTTTGCTAAGTACATCTCTATATCATTCACTTTAGATGGTGCCTGGCATCCAGGCAGGGTAAACCCACTACACCTTCCCTTCTCTTTTCCCATTTTTTTTCCCTTTTCCCTTTTTCCCCCCCTTTCCCCTTTTCCTATTTCCATTCACTTCCTTTCTCTGTTCCATTCCATCCCATTCCATTCCATTCCAATTTTATTCTAACTTTATTGCAATTTCCAGAAGTTTTGAACATCATAACTCTGAGAGATTAACTACATAAAGCCCATCTAAAACCTATAGTAAGCTGAAAGAATTAACCTCATATTTTGATTTCTCATGACCTACTTTTGACACTTTAATCAACCTCCATAATAATCTGAAGACTCAAGTGTGAAAGAAGAAATTCTCTGTGTGGGATGTTATCAGGGCACAGTAAGTTCCAAGAATAAAATGGATAAAGATACCTATTTTTGTTATTAAAATAAATGAAAAAAAACCCTCCACCCTGTCAAACCTATAACATTTACCATCTTATTCCCATGTATTACACTTCAGAACTAATGCTGAAATCTCTAGGTACATTTCAATAAACAAGTTAACTACAGAGAACTACAGAGCACTCTTACCTCTTCCATGGCACTGATGAGGTTCTGCGTGGACTTGCTGATCTCTCCTCCCACAGCTGGCAGACCACTGCCATGTGTGAAAAATGCTGATCCTGGACTTGTATGCCCATTCATGTCAACAGTGTAACTTGCTTTCACAGGACAGCAAAGTTGGTTGTGCAGGATAAAATATACCACAAAGACATAAAGACCCTTAAACAGAGATTGAAAGAGAACAGCAGGCTGTGAAATGCAGGTAGCTTGGTTCAGAGCTTACAGTGCAAACTGATGGATGAAATCACTGTCCACCAGAGATCTAAAAGTTACAAGTAAGTTCAAATCCTGAGTTCTTCAGCTAAAAACTCACAAGCACACACACACACACACCACACACACACACACACACACACACACGCAAGAATTTTAAAATTATTATTTAGTTGAATCTACAGAATTGCAAAGGAAACCCACAACCCCAAAACCAACAAAACCGACTCGAGTTTCACAGTTATCATAACAGTGAAAATGAGGTTAAAGGCCTCTCTTATAATAGTATTTGTCTGCTGTTCCTTAGCCACAATTCTTCATTTTCTTACTGATCTGCTAGCTTTTTGTAATCTTTACCTCATGGAAACTGCACTGCTGCTGTCACGGATACTATAACTACAAATTAGATGTTCTGTGATATGCACTACTTCAGCACTGATTTTCATTTCTGATTACAACAGAGGCTCTGCTGTATGCTTCTGCAGTTCTTGTTTAAAACTTGCTAATTTTGACCTTTAGTCTGAGCCAAGACAAATAATATAACCATGTCTTGTGTTTATAAAGAAATGGAGTAATTGAATTTCTCAATAAGAAATCTGACTTACTTTAATTTTTAAGTTGCACTAACACTGAGGGAAAATAATCCACTCCAACTGATAAATCAACCTGTTAAACAATTACTAAAGAAGGGGTTACCAAAATAGTACAGAAAGAAGTCTTCTGCATTCTTACCAATTGCTGCAATACAATTACATTTTCAATTTTTTTTTATTCCCATTGTTCTCCAGAACCCTTAAGCCAATGGTACTAAGCAGAACTCATTTTAAAGGTATCCACTGGCATGGAAGTACTAACTGGGTTTACAAATAGTGATGAGTTTCATCTAACTATATTTGTGAATTCCTAACAAAATTAATTTTGAAAATACTTCAAAAAAGAAGAGACTGAAAATACCCAACAGCACTTCATGATACATAGACTGATGATTTCTATTGCGAAAATAATATGACAGAATCATCTGGTCCCAAGTGACACATAAGAAAAACTAATGGGATTCAACAGGATTTCAATCTCAGCTGGTTAAACACTAAAATACTCTCACACAGCTGCTATAAAACCATATAGCTCTGCTTCTGAGGTATTTTAAACAGAAAACTACCAAACAAAAGTGCTAAAACCATTAAAAAACTATTTTGAGAAAACATGTTCCTGCTTTTCCAGATTATTGTTTATTTGTCATGACAACTCAGAGCAGTTCACTGAGAGGAAATTTCTTTGTGATACACATAAATAAATACATTCCATAAAATAGATGTAAACATGTTTGAGACGGTAAAAAGGAACTAAAATATCCTTTCATTCTATAAACAAGTTCAAGGACTCCGATATACTTCAAACATAATGGGGCCAGTAAATGGATTTATTTTAATTTAAGTTGTTATGGATATGAAAAGGATAAAACCCCCAAGAAGAACAGATTACAGTGACAATACAAAATTCAGAGTAGCCTCTGGCAGTTCAGTCTCTTAGGGCCTAGCCACAAATCTGCACACACATTTCAAGTAGTTTTGTACTTTTCAAGAAAACCCACTAGCTGACGATGCCACAGAGCCCTGTCTTTTGAAATTGCAGGGACGCAAGGCATTGGCATACAAGGCCCATGACAAGTCACTCTCCTCAAGCAGCTTCAAGTGTGGACACTCAATTTTCTAAAACAAATACTCATGGAATAAAGTATCACAATTATCTCCTTTACTTGGTCTGTGTCCTGATGCAATTCTCTGAAAATGATGATGAAACAACTCCTCTGAGTCCATCCATAATAATCACATGGACACAGGGAGGTTGTTTGAATACCTAAGAACAGGAGAAGTCAAAACCTGAGAGAGATAGCACAACCAAGAACTGCATTTTACTTCTCCCGTCTTGCAAGTTGTTAGAGCAATGTCTTACCAACAGAAGCTCATACCTAATGAAACCCAACACTCCTAAGCAGGCAATACATTTAGACAGGAATTATTGCTGGACAGAGAATTCCTTGCTTGGCTGGACAAAGGATCTTTCTTTCACCCATATTCCCCTCCAAATCTAGAATCTCAAGAAGATAATGCTCTGTAGATGTGAATTTCTTTGTACCATCACTGTAGTTTTGTTTGAAGCACCAAAAGGGTTTTGTGGTCATATTCTGACAGTCCTGCATCCCTGTCAGAAACCCCCCAGGGAAGGTGGTTAGGAAGCTAAAACAAGTCATATGGTCCTGCCCCCGTAGCATTGAGTTCCAAAGACCATATATATGATGCCATGCAGTATGAATTTCTGTTTCTTTTCAAGCCAGCAGCTACCTAGGTGTTTACTCTGAAAGAGCATGGACAGCACACAGATACTTAGGTTGTTGTCAGCGCAACCACAGCTTTCACAGTTTCAGTGGGTTTTTTCAAAAGCACCAGTCTCAGAATTGAACAATCTTTCATCACTCTTGTGACTTATGTTTCTTTTCACTTCAACATTTAACACTGTAAAAAGTCATAAATTGCTATGAAAATAAGGTTGTTGGTATTGTAATATATTATTTATGTGTTTTCATATAAACAACTCTAGCCAGCTTGGAACTACTGTACTTTTTCAGAGACTCACAAACCTTGTCCTTGGTGCCTGGACTAAGAATGAAATGAAGACAATAGTTAATTTCTGCTGACAGGCCTGCCGGGAACCTACACCATTCATAAGGATTGAAAAGAGGTTGCTTAAGGCATGGATATTAATTAGCACAGGCAATAACATTTCCGTTAAATGTATGGGAAATATTATTTTTTTATTAGAAGTTTCATCAAAAAAACCTAACCTAAACCCAACCCCCAAAATCTCAGCCTAGTACCAGCAACCTCTGCTGTTGCATATACAATGGGAGCCATCCTCCTCAACTCATCAGCATGTGCCAGGGGGCCAGGAAAATCTCTTGGGTCCCTGATTACAATGACTGACTGTCGCAGACATCTTTTCATGTAAAATCCTTCCCTTAGGATTTTTTCTTCCTGAGAAGCTGAGAGGTCTCAGGGACAAAATGTAAACAATGATTGTCTGCTGCTGTGGAATGCATCAGGTGGATTTTTGATTGGCCCATTTTGGATGTTTACAATTAATGGCCAATCAAGGCCCAGCTGTCTCGGACAGAGTCCGGGACAGCTGCCTTTTGTTATCATTCTTTCCTTTCTATTCTTAGCTTAGCTAGCCTTCTGAGATGAAACCTTTTCTTCTATTATTTTAGCATAGTTTTAATGTAATATATATGATAGGTTAATAAATCAAGCCTTCTGAAAAGGGAGTCAACATTCTCATCCCTTCCCTCAYCTGGAAACCCCTGTGAACACCGTCACAACTGACTAATAATCTAACAGTTTGACTGGGGCCCTATGGAAGCACACTGAACAACTAAGCTAAAGAACTAGGACTCCAGAGGATTGGATAGTAATTCTACATAAACTCTGTGCATTGGGCCCCCAGGACTACTTTGAAAACATTTAACCCTATTTCATTTATGGTTAAATTATGATAGTAGTGTTAGTACAATGCACAGTAAAACGTCAGAGGAAAGGTAGTAGTAATGTACTTCCTATGGAGAAAGGTGGGAAATGCTCCAAGCAGACAATTAGACTGTCCAAATGAGGGAGCACAAACAGGCAACTTATAGTTCTCAAACATGGTGCTTATATGAAAAAAGCCTGCAAGAGACTGTCTGCAAAGACTGCTGGCTATTTTACTGATATTGGCTCATGGAAGACAATTAGGCTCTTATCATTTCATCTCAGCAAGTTGGTCTGGCTCATAAACTCTTTTGTAGTGTTATGTCAGGGAAAAAAATATCCATATAAACACAGGTACAACTGCCTGAAAGAAAGCTCACATGGAAAAGTTTGATGGGATATTTTTGTTCAGTGAGGTGGAAACAGCCTCAGTGCTGCTCTAGGTTATGCCAGTAGTTCACCTTACAATAGATACTCATGGAGAAGGCAGTGGGAAGTGACAGAGGGAGAAAGAGTGGTCTTAAGTTGAAACAGGGAAGGTTCCAACTGGATATGAGGAAAACATATTTAATGTAGGGGTAACTAAGCACTGGAGCAACCTGCCCAAAAAGACTGTGGAAATTACTCCATAGAAGAAAAAGGGAGTTTTTTCTGGTATATATGTACACAATATAATTGGTGAGAGGGTTTTGTTCATGCATTTGTGTGAGGTGAGTTTTCCTATGCAACAGATTGATTGATTTATTTAGAAGAGCAGTTGCAGGTAATTAGCTAATTAAGGACAGAATACATTCATACATTTTACACCTCACAAAATCCCATAGAGGACTGGAGGACTGATCCACAGGAAACCTTCATTACACACTGAAGACTCAGAGTTTCTCTCTCTCTGGTCTCTAACTCCGTGTGTCCAGTTTACTGATATGACACTACAGTACGTCTAAATTAGAAMACTAAGCTAACTCTGTTACTAATAATGAGTAAGGATAAGAGACATTGTAGGCAATCAACAAATCTTTTCATCATCTCCTTTTTACATACAGAGAGAAAACCAAGATGCTTACTGCATCACATGATTTTATTATTGTTCTGATAAACACAAACACATCAAGACATTGGACTTATTTTTGAAGCTAATATACAGCATATATCTCCCACAAGTGTTTTAACCATGTCTGAGATACCCTACCCCGAAAACATCTGTTTTCAACAGAGAAGTTAATTCAGATACTGTCACCTGTTATAGAGGAATGGTATAAATATATATAAAACAACTAAAGTATCTTAAGAAGACTTCCGCAAACAAAAAGTGTTTTCATCACTCTATTTTAGCCATTTCTCAACCTGCTTCTGGGTATATATCAGCTCTAAAAACAACCTAATTAAATTTAAATTTAATTTAATTTGGAAAATGTTGGTTGTTAACTATCATCACATGACTGTATCACTAAAAGTTGCTTTTCTAAAGGAGAATACTTAAAGCAAAATCAAGACTTCTGAAGAAAGCTGACCTCTTGGTCAGACCAAAAATTTCAGTTACCAGAAATGGCTCATTCTGATCCTTAAAACACAGTGTCTAAAAAACACACTATTATTTTTACACTTACATCTTCATGCATGCCAGGTAGTAAAAACACCCCAATAAAGAACATAAATGTATCTTGGACAACAGAAGAATTGTCCATAGTTGGATCAGCTCTTGATGTTCTTTGTCATTACTGTATGATAGTTTATGCTTTGGTTAGTTTTACTTCAGATTTTTAATTTTATCAGGTGAGACTTAATTTCATTCTCTGTCTGGACTGTGATAATTTACTGTTGTCAATCAGTCCTAGGAAATCCTTTCCTTGTTAATTTAGTGATCACACTGTTCTTCTTGGTTGGCTGTAAATGGTCAGGGGTGCTGCTGCCACTTCTTTTGGTGTGCTATTCAGCGCCTTGGTTGATTTCTTGTGAATTTCCCTAAGGTTTTCATTAATTTATGGGAAGTTCTTTATGTTGTTTTCCATCACCAGCTGGTCAAAGACTGCTGTGGATTAACCCTGATTTACATAACAAATCCCTACCTCTTTTGGGAAAATTATCAGTCTGATTAATATAAATAAATAGCATGTTTCACTAAGTTCAAAAGCTAGTCTCTGCAAAGCAAGAAATTACTCACAAAATTAAAGGAATCATATTCAAGAAATCATAATCAGTGCCATTGTGCAAAGCATGATATAAATTTGATAATATCATCTTTCCTAATAATTTTTTGATTCGTTATGGAACTGAATATTCATACATGCAGTAGTATTATAAACGTGAGCCATGTGGGAAACAAAAAACACATAATTATCTATTTATTTCTGCAAAAAAAGCTTTCCTTCCTTTCCTGCTTCCCTTCCTTCCTTTTTTTTTAGAGATAATTATAATAAATTGCATGCATGGCATTTTTCTATGCAGTCTTCAGTGTACATTTTATTTTGCCATTATTTTCTTCAATCATATTTTATTTTGAAAGCAGATTGAAGATCTTTTATTGTTCCTATTACGACAGAAGTATCATCTTAGTCATATGATACATTTGAAGCCATCACTTAACCTCTCCCACTCATAGCTCTTCAGAAATAATAACCTTTGAAATGTAAATCAAAGACCCCTTGTTTATATGTGGTTCTGTTTCTTAGCATTCAAAGTGATTGTTGTAAAACTAACTGTAGCAGTGCAGGTCCATCAGCTGATGATTGCATTTAGTAAGTAGACTTTGGATGTGCTGTGTATCAAGTGTTAGACTGTTTATTTGCTGTTAAGTGTCAGTTTTGATGAAACCATTGCAACTCTTATCAATTCTGCAATTTATCTTATCACAGTTTCAACTGTGAACTTTTACTGCTTATCTGCACTTTGGCTCCTGAGGTATTTACATCCCATTTTGCTCTGTACAATATTTGTGTCAGTTACAGCTGAAGACCTAAAAATTAACATCAAAAGCAAAAACTCAATAATATATGTAATCAAGGATAAATAAATGTAGTTCAGGACTGCAAAATCCATACCACGTCAGTAGGTATCACTTGTTGAACCAGCCACTACACACACACACACACACACACACAAGAACAGAAGCCATCTTAAAAAATGCAATGAAGAAAAGTAGTAATTCGTGTATCTATCATTAAATTGAAAGTGTATTTACAGGTCTGCCTTGAGATATATTTATTTTGAGTGCTTTCAGTTTTTGGTAAAATTTTAATTCCACAGATAAACAGGTTACAGGTATATATATTCTGTAATAATGAAAAAAATTTTGTGCATTCAGCATTTTAAACAAGTTTTCCTAATACTAATGTCTCATCTGAAACTTTAGTATACATTGCCAAGTTTCTCTTTATGCAGAGCCAGCTATGCCAACACCGTGCTGAATCTTGCAACTCTTGCTCAAGGCCAAAGCCATAAATTCCTTTCTGGCAAACTGCACTCACCTCAGATTTAGTCTAAACTTGGCTAAGTCTTACCTGACAGGTTCACACACTTTGGCACATCTTTAAAAACCAGATTTGCTTGGATATTCAGTATTTGCTATAAATATTTTGCATAGCTCTCAGCACACTTGTAACTACTCCTACACAACTGCCATTTTTACCTCTCATTTCAGCACTGTAAATAGTGGAAAAGGTCTTGGGGGTTTTTATTCCGTTTTTTTTAGGGTTTTTTGGCGGGAATTTTGGGACTTTTTTTGGTCAGTTATTGTTATTTGTTTCAAGAGCAGAGATTCAGCATTAAAAGAGGGGTGTTAAGCCTGAAAATGCACTGAAAATACAGATGGTTAGCCAAACTTGCAAACTGTGTAGATTAAGATAGAACAAGATTCTGTCCCTCTGGATGGCATCGCTTCCTTCCAGCATTTCAACTGCAACACAGGGCTTGGTGTTGCCAGCAAACTTGCTTGGGGTGCACCCAATCCCATCACAGTCAAGTCTTCTACTAGAAACCATTGTCTTGAGGCTTTTTTTAGAAAGCTTTCTAGAATTTGCATTTGTGTGTTACAACTGTTTTTTTAATGGAAAAGAACATTGCCACAAAAATTTCCATCAGGATTTTTTAAACAGACTCAGAGAGAAACACAAACCCAGTGTAAAAAAAATATAAAAAAAGGAAAATTTACAGAAAATAGAAAGCAAATTAAATTAACATTTGAGGCAACTGTAATGGTTCTAAACAGGGATCCCTCTGCATTTCTGAGACAAATACAACACTTGGGAGAGTAATGGCTGACATAACATAACTAAGTATATATAGTATAATTAAATATTATTTAATATTTTATATAGTATTTAGTAATTAGTATTTAGTTATTAATTCTACTAATAAAACCACAAATTGTATGTCAATACATACCAATGTAATGACAAAGGACATATAAATATATTTCAAAACTAAGCAATTGGAACATTTGGTTTCCACATGTTGGTACATTCATTGAACTTTGCCACAAAGTAGCTTTACACATAATCAGCAAAAGATAGTGTAAGTCATGAAATATATATCAAAACTGTTGGTTCTCCTTGCACTTGGAAAATGAAAAGCTCCCTTCTCCTTCTCAGAAATTTTCTGCAATGGATTAATGCCAGAAATTACCTAAGACAGGTTTGCAGCACTTAACAGAAATATTTTGACCTGGTCTGTGATGCATTCCTGCTATCTGTGGAGGATTTCTTCAAAGAAAAAAATTATAGGAACTGTTGAAGGATGGACTTCCACATGTTTTAAAAAGCAATAAATTTCCCAGCTGTTTTATGTTTTGTTTTTGGTTTGGTTTCTGAGGGTTTTTTGGTTTTCTGTTTTGTTTGGTTTTTTTGGTTTTTTTTTTGTTTGTTTGTTTGTTTGTGGGGGGTTTTTTGCTTGTTTATTTTTATTTTAGCTTTTCTTTTCCTATTGCTTAGCATATAATGTATGTCCTTCTGAGGTCTTCCGTTTTGTGGTGAAGGCTGAAGATTACCATCTATTCTTTTCCAGCACCTTTCTACGGCCCTGCTGGCTTTGCAGGATCATGTTTTCTCATTGCCAAATCATCCAAGGAGTTTGACAGAGCTATCTGGGCTGCACAGCAAGTACAGTGCAGAGCAAACACAGACAGCCACCAGCTGCAGAGCTGTAGTGGGGGTAAAGAGAAGAGTGCATGGCTCTGACAAGTTTTGTCTTGTGTTTTAGTTTAGTACTTCTCGACTTTGTCATCCTTTGCACTTTTTTGTTCCCAGTGGCAGCAAGGCAGGTAGAGGTTCTGCCATTATCCCTCCACCAACTGAAGCTGGGAGAAAACTCCAACCTTGTTCCTCCCTGCAGATATGATTCCAGACAGAACTGGCTCTGCCTGATGAGCAGGACCAACACAGAGAGGTGAGCTCAACAAGCCTGGAGATACTTACAAGTAAGACCTGATGGGGAACACTGACCTAATTGGACTTCCACCTCCAAAATTTACATGTTCAGATGTTTGCAGAAGCATTTTGGCTCCTCGCTGAAGTCAGCAAAAGAAATGGGCTGATAAGTAAGTAATGAAAAGCCTGGTGAGATGTAAAAACAATCTCCTGAAGGAATTTGTAAGAAATTCTGAAGTGAGACAGGGAAACTTTGCCAGGCAGGTAGATTTTGAAGCAATTTTATGTTAAACAGATAAAACATAAATCTATATAAAACCCAGTGACATAGGGAAGTATTGGAATTCTCACAGGCTGGTGTGGCAGCGTCATTTAATGTATTTAATAACTACAATAATTCACATAATTTAATGAATGCAGAAAATTGTAGGGTGATGTTCAATATTCCATTCCAGTGAGGACACTGGGAATGGAAAGAACCTGAGCATGTTTTTTMTTTTTCTGCTCTTATACTGGGCACAGTGTCTTCACCACCAACACCAGGATGGTGGTCATTGATACAGGGTCCCTCAGAAGATTCGGCGTAATGTAACATAATGACACTACTTAACTCAGCCAAGACAGCTTCTCCAAGGCCTCTCTCTGTAAAACCATAGCCTCTCTCTCCACATACACCTCACAGTCAGTCCATGTTTCTCCTTAAGAGTCTTTCAAAGCTACAACATTTATGAGGGTTTTTTACTCTGGTGTCTGTGCTAAGACATAAAAATAGTTTCAAATATTTATATTAATATATGTATTTGTATTTACCTGTAATCATCTATAACTATATAAACAAAACGATATAACTATGTTTATGTACATGCAATTAAATATTGATAAACTAGGCACAAGGCACAATTGTTCTCTAAACACTCAGCAAAAATTCAAGTTTTAACATTCAGATGAACTTCCACCCTATATGTTAAGTAACTGCTCCACACAGAACCTTTTTCTGAGTTCAGATACAGAGCTCCTTAAAGCATATGCATTCGGTTATTTGCAACAGCACTCACAGCATTAGGTTAAAATTCATGCACAATGAATTACTACATGCAAAACTACAGGTAAAATTAAACACAAAATTACATTACCAGAAGTAAAATTTGTGGCAAGGATGATAACACTGGTCTCTTCCCTCTAATTCTGTCTATTACAAATAATTTTTACAAACTAAGCCAAACCATGTCAGAAAAGTGGCATGGTTTAGTGTGTGCTAATGCTCTTTGTCAATGAAAATGAGGGCGGTAATCTAAAGAGAGACATTTTCAGGAAGAGGGTCTTTATTTAGATTGTCCTGAAAATCATTCATCCCACAGCTCCTTCTACTTTCTACTGTTACAGGAATTTAATGTTCTATTAGAACTAAATTTGGTTTCCAATTCGAAAATACAATCCATTCCAAAAAATAAAGTACTTGAAGCAATACAGACAGAGAGATTGGTGGTAATGTGGTTTAACAAATTAAGAACAAATCAGAAATGTAGGAGCCATTAAATTTGCCTCATATTGCAGGTGTTGCATTGGCCCCAGAAAAGTCACTTATCTTCCCATAGTTTTTATTCCTGCCATCTATAACAAAATGATAATACCTATCTCTGAAGATTGACAGGCTGGTCAGATAGACATGGCTATCTACAGGTGAACTACAAAAATAATTGTAAATTAAAAATAATTTAGTCTCTGTTTTTCATATATCATTGTATCCTGTTGTGATGATTTGCACAAGCAGAAAATTATTATTTGTGTGTTCTTTGAAATTTCTTTAACACACATGAACTTAAAATTTATATTACATTTGTAAAAATACTACATTTCCAAGTTTTCATTTTCCGTATTTATTTTTCCAAATTTCTGTAAATTTGTGTAAATATACCAAATAGTTATGTGGTTTACTACAAATATATTTGCTGCAAAACTATAAAAAATTTATTAATTTAAATATTTCTAAGGTTTCATAACCTACTCTAAAGAAACTTTCTCAGTTAGTTTTCATGCATCTTCAAGGAAAGTAGGACAGTTAAACTGTTTTTCAAGGGATTAGTATAAGAACTTCAGATAAAATTTAGCACACACAACTAGATCTTGGTTAAAACATTTTTAGATTATTTCTTAGAATTTAGACTATGTCTTTAGAGAGTGATTCTTAAAAAAACCTTCAAGTGGTCCAAATATCTCATCATGACTCCATGGCCTTACTTGGAGCTTTGTGAAGGACTTCTACACTGTACTTATCTGCAAAGCAAGGACCCTGCGGAAATGCAGATAAATTAATTTGTTTCTCCTTCTGAGATTACCTATTTCTTAAGGGAAAATGAAAAAGCATTCTTAAATAACTAAAAAAATATTGGAATGCGTGATTTCAGACTTTCTGTTCTCAATGTATGCAACGTCTAGTTTATATTTTTTCAAGTCCAGGCAGAAAGGGGCAAAGATGCTTAATGACAGTGTTGTCTTTGGGATGAAATCACAGAGCCTAAATACAGAAATGCTATACTAAGTGAAAGCGGGAACATCACACACATCTGCAGCACCCTCCTTATTGAGGGAAATGTGATTTTCCCACATAAAAAGTCTTTGGACATCAGTGTGATAAATTAGGTGCCCAGTGGTGTGGAGTCTTTTCTGTTCACTAAAATAAATTAAAGAATTTAAAAGAGAGAACTAGAGAATTAAAAACAGATCTGTAAATATATATTCCTTTTATTAAGTAAAAATTTCTGTCATATACATTGGCCTACTTGGTTAATAATGGGGGAGACAAGCTAGTGTGAAAATAACAAAACTCTAAAGGAAAGCAGAAGCCTTCATGGTGAGAATCACTGATTTCCTGTTACCTTTCAGAAGTCAGGAATGAGAAAAAGGTTCTGCAAGAACTGCTGGCTCTGCTTTACTCAGAATGAAATCACTCTGTGTATTATAATGCCAATTTTCTCTTTTCTGGAACTCAAAATCTTAATCCCAGAGGGTTCTGGGGCATAAGAAACACCAAAATTTCAAAATCTACCACCAGTTATGCTGAGTATTTGAACCTATTTAAGGATAAGTCACAATTTTCACCTTGCTTTACTCTATCATATTTTTTGAAGAACAATCAAAACATTAGCAAGTCTCCAGTAGATGATGAGATTTGTTTGCACAGTCATAGGCACCCACACACAGAAAATAAAATCTCTCAAACTGAATCACTTGATCACTCTTCTTTGAGAAGATATAGAAAGAAAAAGGAAAAAAAATCAGTTTGGTTCCTAGTTTTATAATAGAGGATCTTTGTCACTAGAACTTTTCGTGTCTCTGTTGTAATGACAAAACAACACATCTGAAGATTTAAATAAACAATCAGCTGTCAGTACAAGCTGATTTGATGCTTTTTAAAATCCAATTGACCTTTGTAAAGGCAAAAGCAAAAGAGCAATACTTGACATTTTGCTGAAAATAAAGAAAACATAATTTAGCAATTTTCATCCAACTGCGGTTAGCTCTAGCTTCACAGTTGCTCAACTCCTTCCAGACTCAAATTTGCAGTCCTCATATGCATCAGAAAACTTCCTCAGAGAGTTGCTTCTAAGCAGTTATATTCAGACCTCACATCTAACTGTTCACATGTTCCATTTTGGAGAATATAATCCATCAGAAAAATTCTATATGGAAAGGTGGTTCACTGACAACATTACATTCACATACTTACAAACAAATTGACTTACAAATGATTTACAACAGTTAACACTGCAGTCAGCTCCTTAAATTAATGGCATTTTTGTTAACAGATGGAAACACTGAATATCTTGAAGAACTCAGTGATATGAGGTCACACCACACTCAATGTTTCTGAGCAGGTTAGATGTTTAAGTGTTCGCCCGACAGCCGTCACTGCTATTAGATGCAGGCAAAGTGAATGCAACTAGGAAAGATGCTCAATGCTTTGCCTGTGCTCTCACATCACACTGCCTTCTGAACAGAACCGAGATGCTGGAACTCAAATGTTGATCTTAATTAGACTAAATTCTGAAGACAGACTGAAGTCACTAAAAAATAGGGTATGTTATTTTGCATGCAAGATGACACCAGCGTGATTATATAGCTACTGGATCAAGGCCAATATTGACACAGGCAATAGATGACAGATAAGATGTGAAATTCTTTCCGGCTTCTGAAATAAGATTTTCAAATTCCTGCTCATGCTTTTTTTTCCCTATTGCTACAATCAACAGAATTCATCTCTTTGACCAATGGACTTAGAAAAGTCCACAGGATCCTAAATAATGCATCACCAATTTCCTTTACAATAGCATTTAAATTACTCTTGTTTACAAAGTGAGCATCCCATTTGCTTCTTTCAGACCTATATTATGCTTCTGATTTGCATTTGTCATGAGATAAGTGAAACACTCATCCCAGTTTCTACATGTACATAGCTTATCAATTTGTAGCAGAAATTCTTTCACTACTTGTATCTTAGTGCATAATTCTCCACTTAGTGTGATTGGATCGCACAGAATTCCTACTAAGTCATTCTGCAGACTAAAATTCATCCATTTCATTACATAGGATACATCAGTCCTCTGAATAAACAATATTACCTACATCTCTTTAATAAAACAGCTATACTTGCACTTTTTCTGCCATGCTCACAAGGAAAATTCAAGTAAAGGTTTATATCAAGATTCAGTATTACTATTTTTTATACTTTCCTTGTTTTATTGTCACCATATTTTTTCCTTAAATCTTACTCCTTCAATTTTGCTGAGAAACTGCATTTAAATACCTACTATGAGTTAAACAGATCTGCTGCTTTTATTTTGTCCAGGTTTGTAGATAACAGATAGAATAATATCAATACATGCAAACCAGGTATTATTTATATTATGTTACAAATAAGACGCTATTGAAACTTACAAATAAAACTGCTATTGAAATGACAGGCTTCTAGTTGTCAAAATCAAAACACAGTTAAAACAGAACATGTAACTGAACCATTGTTGTTGCATAAAAAGTTTTGGTGATGTATAGAAGTCTCCCAGGCTTATTTCAGGATTTTTTCTTTATTGTCTTCCAAACCATTTTTGAGCTAAAGACAACTTATTTTCATATCATGCCACTGTTTCTAAGAGTTACTATTTCTTTTGGCACTTACCATATCTTTAGTCCAGAACGCCAACCAGGACAAGAGGACTTAGTCTTAAATTACACCAGTGGAGTTTTAGGGTGGATATTAGAAGTTCTTCAGAGAAAGAGTGATGGGCCATTGGAATGGGCTGCCCAGGGAGGTGGTGTGTGACGGTGCTCACAGGGGTCTTAGGATGAGGGAAGAGATGAGAATGTTGACTCCATGTTTCAGAAGGTTTGATTTATTATTTTATGATATATATTATATTAAAACTTTACTAGAAGAACAGAAGAAAGGATTTTATCAGAAGGCTAGCTAAGAACAGAAAAGAAAAGGAATGGAATGATAACAAAAGCTTGTGTCTCGGACAGAGAGTCTGAGCCAGCTGACTGTGATTGGCCRTTAATTAGAAACAACCATATGAGACCAAACACAGATGCACCTGCTGCATTCCACAGCAGCAGACAATTATTGTTTACATTTTGTTCCTGAGGCCTCTCAGCTTCTCAGGAGAAAAAAATCCTAAAGAAAGGATTTTTCATAAAATGCATCTGTGACAGTGGTAGAGTCACCTTCCCTGGAGGTGTTTAAGAAAAGAGTGGACATGGCACTCAGTGCCATGGTCTAGTTGACAGTGTGGTGTTGGGTCATAGGTTGGACTCGACCTCTTAAGGGTTTTTCCAACTTAGCTGATTCTGTGATTCTTTAGAGGAAAACATTTCTAAAAAGAATCCATTAAAGATTTTCTTTTAGGCTAATTTTGTCTCGGTTTGGACAACTTTTGATTCCTTATTTCCTAGGCTAGCAAAGTTTTATCAACTGCACTTAAAGATCTACTCTGTCTTCACTGTAAAATAAGCATATGCAGTGATGAGTGATTTGCTACAGATACCCAACTAACTGGGTTGCTATTTTATTCTTCAGAGTAAGAAAAGTCGACTCATACTGACAGTGGTAGAAAATGAAAAGAACACACCTGATCCCAAGCTCATTTTAGCAGATATACTTCCACCCATTGCAGCAGTTATAGTTGCATTTCTTACTTGTTACGTGCTACATAATTCTGGCCATTACTAACACCTCCTAAGGAGAATGGCTAAAACTGCTTTTTCACCTTCTGTTGCAAAAAAAATTGCTGTTAAGAGATTTTTCCAGAAAGATATTAATGTAAAATTCTTCAAGAATGAATGAAGGAAATTCATAGATGCTGGAAGATTTAAAATGTTATTTAATTATCGCAAGAATGTATTATAGCCACATTTTTCTATTTTAAGTGTGTCACTGAAAAGTCTAAATGTTTTTTTCAGTGATTAGTTGAAAATCCAGAAAATCAAAGCCCACTTCAGTACACTTTTTCACTGTATATTATTTAAACACATTATAAACACAGCTCTAAACACAAACTACTCTTCTGACATCAATTTCTCATGTATTTCAGTTCTATCCTAATAATGCTTTCTATTTTTACTTGACTCTGCAGACATTTTTCTTTGTTTTGTCTTCAGCTATAGACTCATTTTGGGTCTGTTATATATGGACTTGAATAGCTAAATGGAATCTTTAACTATAATTTCATAAGTAATTACAGAAATAATGTGTTAAAGTATGTTTCAGGCGGTAACTAGGAACAGAGAGGATTCTTTTTAAAGAAAGAAGTTGTAAAAATAGAAAAAGGGTGTGGTGGTTTGACAGGAAACAGGATTTCTTGGATCCTGTGGTCAAGCCAATGGATGTTCAGATTTTAATATTGGCAAMTTATTTGGMCAGTGGGACGTTGGATCCACCTCTGAGAACACAAGGTTAAGGCAGGGCTCTGCCCCCGGGAAGCTCTCTTGGGTTCCGGTGGGGAAAGAGTTCAGATCTCTCCCCCGTCTGGCTGCTCCTGCTGGGCGGGGGAGGGGAAGGCCATGAGGCCCGGTGAGGTAGGCCGGGGTTTGGACTGAGGTGGGAAGCGAAGAGCCCCGGCATGGAAGGGTGGGAGCAGCATCAGAGGCATCAGGCAGCCCCCCCAGGAGAGAGAGAGACTACAGCCTGTGCTCGTGACTGTGTTACCTTGAAACTTGATAACGTGGAGCAGCACGGCTGAGAAGAAGAAGGGGGGGGGGGGGAATGCAGAGAGAAGGTGTCCAGCCACTTGTGGAGTCTCTCCGGGTGGGCAGAGCCCAAGCTTTGACCCTTTTGTGGACGGTGGGAATTCTGCAGAGCATTGACTTCTCCTGCAATGGAGCAGAAGATGAAGAGGGAATTGAGTGAGTGAGATGAAGGCCTGTGCCAGAGGGAGAGAGAGAGAGAGAGAGATGTTGGAGGAATGGAGAAGACTGAGTGGCATTTTTTTGCTGGACTTTTCCTGTGTGGCCATGGACAAAACCATTTTTTTTTCCTGTGACACAGAGACTGCATCCAGGGGGAAGCAGTGGCTCAGAGCCAACAGAGTTCCAGTGTTGAGATGTTGAGACCCCTCGGCCCCAGGGGGTGTGAAAAATATGGGGGGGACAGGCGTCCCAAAGGTGAGAGACTGTGCTTTTTCTGGAATGAGGCAATGCATCCTTAAAAGACAACCCTAGAAGCAGCTCTGGTCCATGCACAGTGGTGGCAGCACTGAGC
>JACDOX010000203.1:87689-99358 GCA_014549065.1 Cardinalis cardinalis
TTTCCTTGTAGTTTTTCCCTTGTAGTGTAGTTAATAAAGTTTTTTTTTGTTACTAAGTGAGAGCCTGCTTTGCTTATTCCTGGTCACATCTCACAGCAGACACTAGGGGGAGGGTATCTTCATGGGGGCACTGGCATTGTGCCATGTCAAACCATGACAAAGGGATATAAAATTGTTGCATTCTGTTGATTCACAGTGCAATCAAGTCTTGTGGACAGCTTTTGTTTACACAGCTACTATAATGCATACCAATGCTACTGTCCAATCAAGATTACAACCAAGAAGTTTAGCTTACGTCAAAAAGTGTGAAGGCTCAAAAGTGACATGCTTTCTTTACTTGCTTTACTGTTGTTATTTTTACTTTAAAAAATTGCACATAATGAACAACTTTCAAGGTTAAGTGAATGGCTCTGAGTATATTATCGTCTTTCCTTCCAGGTAAGAATCCAAGTCACCAGAAACAGCTTTATTGAACAGATGTCAAAATGCAGATGTGAATTGTTTTGGATGTGTATCTTATTTTTTTCAGGGGTACTATTTGAATTGTTTGGCCTGTGTTTAACTGCGTTTGGTTTGTACACTTAGCTGACAGAAGATTTGGTTGGACTGTATCTACTTGAACAAGCATATGTCCTTTTCTTGATGGCCTTGATATAAATTGTAGTTCATCTTGGCATTACTATGAGGGGTTCATTGCCTTTTGTTGGGCTAATTTGCAGTGTAGAATCACCTTTTGCAAAATCTGTAGGCAGCCATTTACATTCAGCATCTCATGTCCACCTAATACTGGGTTCTGTTTAGTTTAGTTTCTGTTTAGTTATCAAAGTGCAGCTTTGATAATCCGAACCATTGCATGGGAGCTTCTAGTCTACCTCTGACTTACCAAAGCAGAAGCTTTCAGAACACGTCATAAGACACAGGAAGTGAGCCTATTTATAGTGGTGTCCCTCTCGTTGTTCCCAGGCTACATCCCAGAGTTGAATAGTATGTTCTAGGAAAAAATACATATTTCATCTCCGACTGGTACTGGCATGAGCTTTATAAACTGTGTACTTTTGCTTTCCTGCATAATATAATTCAGCAACTTACAGAACAGTGTATCTTTACTCACTTTTTACACACATTTTTATTTACCACATTTTACAATATGTGGTATTTTTTAAACTCTATTTCTTCTTCTAAAATTGTGTCATCATGATTTCTCTTAGTGTATTGTTTCATTATAATATTTGAGGATTTTTTGTTGTTGAGTTTCTTTTTTTCCAACATACTAATTTTCTTTGATACCTCCCTTTCTACTCAAGCTAGCCTTTCCTCCCATTCTGGCTTGCCACAGCTATTTAAATTAATTTGTTTAATTAATGAAGTTTGGTTAGTCTAATCTTCTCCAGTGAATGTCAGGTTTGGATGTGCACCCCTTCACTTGTTTTTTGTATGCCCATATTTCTTGTTAAAGGCTTTTCAGGTATTTGTACGTGAACTTCTGAATTTTCTCTTATTGCAATCTACTAAAAATAAGCTGACTTTTACAAATTTTTGCAAAATTTATCTCTAAACTGAGATCTTGTGTTAGACAAGTCAGGCCATTTGCCCAGTTTGGAAAACTACCAGTCAACTCTTCCAGATTTTTCCTGCGTTTCTTGGGAAGAACTACTTTGCATGTAACACTGATGCTTATTACATGGTCATGAGTCGTCAAGCATGTGCAAACATAGAACAGGCAGACATTTAACCCTTATCTGCATCATCTAAAAAAATCACAAAAGGGTTTTTTGAATACTGTCATTAATAATGGGTTTCTTACCAGTTGCCATTTATTTTTTCCCAATATTCCAGAAAAATTGAGGTTTTATACTGTTGGTGGGTAATATCACAGTATTTCATAAAAGTAAAGTTTCAATTCAAAATTAATTATTGAAAAATTAAATTAATTAAATTATTGCTGAGAGAGGGGAGTGTTGGAACTTATTGCAAGGAAACTGTGACTGAGGTAGCTGTGGCATAGCTAATAACTTGTAGTTTACAGTGTAGATACATTCTTAAGTTATAGAGGATGGAGGTGTGTAGCGCAGTGTGCTGGACATATAGCCAAAGAAATATCTAGAATATACTAAGAAAATCGGCTGCAGAGAATAGCCTAGGAATGGGCCTGAAGTCTCTTTTTGACCCTGTTGCAAACAACAGGAAGAGATCCAACCCCTGTCCTGAACTGTAGATCCATTGAATGCAAGTAGGCCTCTGTTGATGTCAGCTATACAAATCATAAACACTCCCCTAACTGCAGGAAAAATATGGTGATCATTTAGATGGGTACAGTGCACGCAAAAGAACTTGTGAAATTCCAAATATTTGAGAGGAGTACTCAAGATACAGCTTATTCTTTCACTCCTGACCCCAGATAAACATGTATCTTGTGAATAAATCCACAATGACAATTGTAAGTTAAGAAGAGAAGTAAACATTTTTACTGTTTCACAAGGGAAAAGATAAGGAGCCAAGGCTTATCATGCCAGAGCAATGGAGTATGTTTCTGTATCACAGATGCTGTCTGGGTAGGACAATTAGGCGCATACTCCTAAGGAATTCAAAATACCCAATACACTTCTTTTTCTTTCATGGTTTTCTAAATGTACTTTTTATTTCATAAATCAGCTATTGCCCTCCCATTTGCATATTTACTCCTGAAGTTACAGGGAAATGGTTACTTTCCCCTCCATGTATTAGAATAGCTCCTACTATAAACTTCTCTCTGATGGGAACCATTTCCTGCAGGAAGTTCTTGGAAACAATTTGTACTGAGTGGATGACTTTTCAAGCAAGCGCATTCCCTGGGAAATGCATGTCACAGGACTAAACAAACACAATGGATCATATTCAGTGTCCTTTCAATCTCCTGTGTTGAATCCATTTGAATATTCAACATATTTTAATGGATCACCTTCTGCTTCTTTTCACAGTCCATAGCTCCTGGACAGCTGGGAATCAGGCCTCTACTTTTTGTAAACTATTTAATCTCCTCTTTTCTGTAATGAAATAAACTCTTAATGAGCAATGAATTGCTTTCCAGCTGAAACATGGCTCATTGTGTAACAGAAATGCTCACCAGTAAATGGTAAACCCACCTTTTATTGTGGAAAACCAGTCTTGTTTTAACAATCATCAATTCTGAGAGCTGACAAAGACATGAGAATAAGATGCCAACAGAATGCATGACAAAGACGGGTAGTTTTTACTGCTATCATTATGAAAATGTGTTATCCACTATTGAGTCCCATTTCCTTTCCCAGTCACAGACAGATTGGCTGAGATTAAATCTTCAAAGGACACTGGACATGACTGTTCATGAGCTGGATACACGTGGCTCTGCATAGCCTCTGGGTCAGAACGACTCTCAGCAAGCAGTGTGTACTCTCCAAGACCAGCCCCTCATCGGTGGGAACATGGTCGAAAAATCCTTTCTGAAGCTGCACCTGCCTACAGCAAGACCTTCATTTTTATTCTGTATTGGTAATACATAATTTTTTTCTACACAAATACTTTGCATACTGATATTTTCTGAGTTAGTTGTATCTGATTATTTGATGAATAGCATAGATTAAAGGAATTTACAGACTTTTCACCTTGTTCCTTCCCTGTTTTTCATTTCATGCTGTATGTCTGATCACTTGAATCACACATCAGTTTTTCCATTTCTTGACTAGATAAATCTTAACTTTAAAAGAGGTCCTTTAAAAGAATGGTCCTTATGGGATGGTTATATAAAGTGTGAGGGCATTCCAGGAAATATTTTTAAAACTTCTTTTATTATGGAGATTTACAAAGCACTGAGGACAATCATCTACTAAAATAAACACATTTAAAAACTGTAGTACTGTGAAAGAGCTAGTCTATTTTTTTAACTTCTCCCAGGGTATGCAACACCAAAAAACTGTTTTCCTTTTAAGTATATGGTAGCTTTAAACTTTAAAAAAGCAGTTAGCAAATAGTTATAAAATGTAATGGATAGTGTTCTATTACATTTTACATGACAAAAATCCAACAAAGGATAAAAATCCACTTTCAATGCATGGAGTATAAGTTATTAAGCTCCTCATGGTTGAAAATAAAAGTTTTTGTTTACTATTGTTTGAGTTGGAGCTCCAGCCATGCATGTTTTAGTTTAAAATAATAAGCAGGAAGAGACTATGCATTTGAAACGTTTTTACCCCCTTTGAATAAAGAAAAAATTATTATGTATTTCAGGTTTTACCAATTCTCTTGAGTTAGAAAGAACAAAAGTAAAAGGTTTATTTTCCTGATGTGGAAGATCAGTACTGATATAATGTGAATAAAGATGCTGCATTTACTTCTTCAGGCCTGTTGAAATATACAGTTATTTCCCAGATATTAGTAACGACCATTAAGGCAAGATGCCAAAAGAGACCACATCTACTACTCAAGCAGAGCAGAAGCACATATTGACATGTCAATATATATATGATAATTAAGCAACAGTATATACAGAAAAATCAAATATATTTCAGGGAGAATAAAGTACATTTTTTTCCTCAATTAAAAAAAATATTTCTGAGATGTAATTTTAAAAGAATTTCAACACTGCCTAAGGAAATGCCCACATTTTCAATTTAAAATAAATACATTTCATGAAAATATGCCTTTTTAGTTAATTTTTATTTGATGGGGTATAAAGATGCTTAATATTGGGAAATAAATAAGAGGTTTCTGTTCTAAAAAAATAAGAGTGGCATACTTGAGTCCAGAAATACTTGTCCTCCAAAGATTTTTATATATAATTTTAAATCTCCTGCTAATTTCACTGTTTTCAGACATCAGAGGTATTTTCCCATCAGTGATATAATAACCAGTATTCTATAAATAATTCAGCAATAAGCAGTATGGTATTAAATGCAGTGCAATGCATTGGTTTCTCTATCCAAACACTTAAATGGGTAAAATTTTGGAAAGAGCTATTTACATTTTTTTATTATTAATGATGAACATTTAGTCTTTATTTTTCCTTTTTCAATAAAAGTTATTTGCTATATGAGAAAAGATAAGACTTAAGGGTCACACCTTACAATGTCTTATGACTATGGAATTTAAAATATTTGTGTGGTTATCATTATTATCATTATTACTAACATCTACAGAAAATTGAAATAGCARTTTTGCAAAGGCTGCAGGTACTTCAGTTTTACTGGTATAATTATCACAGCAACACTTTACATACAGAAGCAAGCAGTTTTCTTTCTGAGTGTACTAGCTATGAAATGAAATCTATGCAATTATAGTGCTATTGTTTAAAAACAATGCATCTCTTGCTTTAATATGCATTCCATATGTCAGTTTGAGAAGTAAACAGAATATACACTTCCACACTGTGACAGTGAATTACTGGATGGTGTTCAGCTGGTGAAACCAAAATTACAAACGTGAGTGGAGAAAACACCCCCAGGTCAGCAAGAAGACCAAAGGACCAGATGCTGGCTCTTACCTGCACGCTGTTGAAGATGATGAAGAAGACCAACATCCAGAGGTGCCGGTAAGCCATGTGCAGTCCTCCCCACAGCCAGGTGATGGAAATCAGGGCAAAGAGGTACAAGACCAAGGGGATCTCTGCAAACCACAAACACAGAGTTTCAGCTGCTGAGCCCTTGTAAAAAAACACTTTTTAAAGAATTATTGACACAGAACATAGTTTTGCTGTTTGTGGCTAACCTTGGAGCTTGTTCTCCAGTGGTGGGCAGCCCTTGTCCTGCTCTAGTTCGGTGGCGGTCCCAGGGCTTTTATGACCCCACCCTGGGATCAGAAGACCAGCAGAGGTATGAGGTGCAGAATGAGCACAGCCCAGCTCATCAAACCAAGTGGTGGGAAGAGCACACATGAAGTCAAAAAATATGCTGAACTTTGGAAAAGAATAGAAGAACTCTTGGCAAGCTCTAGAAATTTTGAGAGAAAATTGATTTCCAAGAATTGAGAGGAAAGGGGAAAGAAGAAAAGCATTATGGTGTGTTGGTTTTGCATGGCTTGGTTTTTCGTTGAGGAGGGAAGATGTCAGCCACAGAAGTAATTTTTCCTGTGGGAAGCTGCTAGAATCTTTCTCTATGCCTGGCAAAGTCAATCGTGGGCTGGGTCTAAAAATAAGCATGCTGCTAAGCCGATTGAAGTAGTTGGTAACGCCTCTGTGATTACATACCTGAGAAGGGAAAAAACCACATGCAATTCCTCTTTCTTCTTCTCCTCCCAGGGGTGGCAAGGTAGCCACTCGAGGCCTTCCCAGTGTGGCTGGGACCATGTGGCCAGGGCTATCTCAGCATGGTCCACAGCAAACTATGCTTGCTTGGCTGTTTTAACTATCCATGCTGAGGGCAGAAGGGTAGAGGCAGCAGCAGCAGCTGCTCCTTTCAGCGTCCCGCATGAAGAGAGGCGCTGAATGGAGCTGGCACTGCAGCAGCTGGTGCCACCTGCGCTGTGCCGGCGGGGACCACGTGGCCAACAGCAAAGGTCATAGCAAGCAATTCCCCAATGCAGAGCTTGGATGGGATCAACTCTATAAGAACCTTCCAACTGACAGAACTTGATAACAACCAAACCTATGGACCCCAATTCTTTCCTATGTCAGAGAAAAGGAAAAGGTGAAGACACATGCGAACAACATGGGGACGCCAATGTCAGTGAAAGGACAGAGGAGCAGGAGAGCTCCAGGCATCAGAGCTGAGGTTCTTCTACAAGTCATGGTGAGGACTATAATAAAATAAACTGTTTCCCTGTAATTTGTGAAGTACATGTGGGGATGCAGAGGTGCACTCACAGCCCATGAGAAAAGGTGTTCATGCTGAAGCATGTGGATGCTGAAAAGCTGTAATCTAGTGGGAAACTTGAAGAGAGAAGACCTTGCTTCCTGAGATAGAGAAAGAGGACCCTTGCTTTCAAACTAGACAGCTCATCCTTAAAAGACTACATCCCATGAACTAATGACCCATGCAGACAGTTGAGGGAAGATTGCTTTTCCCGTGGGAGGTACTCACTTACAGCAGGTCGGGCAGGACTGCCGCTCATGAAAATTAGAACCACGTTAGAGAAGTTACAAAGAACTGTTTCCTGTGAGAAGGACCCTACAACATAACAGAAGAGACTCTTCTCCCTAAGCAACCTGAAGAAAGATTTTTTTAAAGTAACAGAGGGAATAAAAAACTAACTAAAAAACTGTTTTGTCTCCCTGCACTGTCAGGGGGAAGGAAGGAAGAGCTGGAGTGGGGCGGGGAAAGGGTGTTCTATAGGTTTATTTAGTTTGCATTCTCCTCTTTTAATTATTTTAATATTTTTTTCCTTTTGTCTTTTAAGTTTTGAGCCTATTTTGCCTTTAAAGTGTTTCCTCCTGATCCTTATCTCACACCATAAGCCTTTTGGGTTTTTTCCTTTCCCTCTCCTCTGCTCAACTATAGCAGAGGACAATGAGTGAATGGTTTTTCATGGCTGCCTGGCATCTAGCCAGCATCAAACCATGACATATGGATACATAAAAGGTCCCAGCTTGTTGCAGTGTGATGCCATTTCCTGTTTCACCTATCCCAACCCCTCAGGGGCGCCAACCTCTCCTTTCCCTTCCCCCTTGCCCTCCTGCTAAGGGCTGTCCATCAAGCTTAACATTCCAGCAGGGGCGTCGTGTGATTGGCAGAAGTTCAAAAGATGCCACTCAGGCCCGGGCTCATTGGCCTGTCCAAGTGTCATTGTCCCCTGAGCCTTCCCCTCCTCCCACCAGGTTGGTGGCTCACCTCTCCCTTCYCCTCTCCCTGTTCCCGGGCTTAAAAAGAGATGGGACCATGCGGTCGGTATTCTGTGGAGCTGTTAACAAGATTCAGACATCTGTGACCCTGGAATAAACTCTGGATTAATCCCTGCGGCAGAATCCATCTCCTTTTCCTCTTCACCTAGCCTGGAGCCTTTTCACCAGAGGTAATAACTGAATTCCTGCCTGCCTGGACGTGTTCCGAGTGCCTAGCTGCAACATACAGCCAGCCAAAGTGCCTCTGAGGTGAAACACCACAGCTGCCGCCTTTGGTCCAGCAGCAAGGGTCAGACGAGCCCAGGCACGTTCCACCCGGTAATATTGGGATTATATTCCTATACCAGCTCTGGCCACTTACAGGGTTGTCAGAAATGATAAGAATAGCTTATTCTTTGATTTGTTGTTATTTTCCTTTTCAAGTCAAACATAAGACATCAGACCCCAAAAAACTTAAGAGTGACAACTTCCTTTCAGCCCAAGAGACCCGCAAGATAGACTTTGAACCAGTTAATTTCATTCCTCTTCAAAAATATGTGCAGAATCTGTCCTTAAGGATGCACACATTCTCCATTTCATGTTCCCCACTGTATTTACAGCATAAAAGCTTTAGGGAGCGATGGCAGGAAGATGTCTGCCTGGACGAAGTTTGCAATAAGGAAAACAAAAGAAAGTTTTCACCTCCACATGTCCTTCTGAAACTGAAAAGAGCCAGCCCCTGTGTTACCATGTTTGCAGCAGAATTCAAAGTCCATGTTTGCCTGGTCTGCACACTGCTTGGCCAGACATTGCCCCTCTCCACATTAGTTATGAAGCATCAGCAAAGAGTGGGAATGTGTTTTTACAGGCATTGCTCCAGAAACAGTTTGGGAGCCCTTTAGCCATTTTTTTTAATATTGTACAAATAGTAGGGGCCTTCTGAATGTAGGCAATACCCCACATCATACAGACATAACATTTTAACAAGAAAAACTGTAAAGATACTGGCTTTTTGCCACATACTGAATATTGGTACAGTTTATGGTTCTGTTCTTTTTTTTCTTCATTGGTAATTGCCTAGTTATCAGTATTGCAAAGAGCTAATACAGAGTTGAAACTTTGGCATCATTTAAAGCCTTGAATCTTCAAGTTCTGTATACCCCTTTGTTGGATTTTGATCCAAAAGAATTAGTTGCTTTTTTTCTCATATGTTTGTTCTAATTATTGAGCTTTTGTTGGATTTTGATCCAACAAACGCTCAATAATTAGAACAAACATATGAGAAAAAAACTAATTCTTTTAAGTTCATAAAATCAGAATTGTACAAAGGAAGAGAATGATAAATAGTCTTGATATGGACCAAAATAGTATAATTATTTGTAGTTTTCTTCATACAAATATAAAACCAACAACCCACTCCCAAAGAAACCCCAAAGGGTTATTCTGATGAATAAAGCCGATGAACCTTCCCTGATACGACTAAGTCCAAGTGTAAGCAGTTGCCTCTAGACTACTTGGATAAACCTTAGTAGATAAGACTAATGATGTGGAGAAGTCAGCTCAACATTACTGTGATGTAACTGAGACACTGACTCAGTTGCTGTGATGTAACTGAGACACAAGCAGTTCCGTTGGGTATTATATAATCCAATCATGCTGGTCGCCATTTTTGGTATGCTTATCACGCTGTTTTATAATACTACAAGTGATGGAAGATTTTATTTAAGCAACAGGTAGTCCACACCCTCCTTAAATACATACAAATGTATATATGCATGCATATATCATTGTCATGACTGTTCCTGACTTTCCTTGAAATATGTCCCTGTTTCCTTACTATAACCTTAAGAAACACTGACAGCATCGACAACCTCAGTACAGATAAATGCAGTTTATGCAGCTCTAGTTGCAGCTTGTTAGAGCTTGAAAACTTACCATAGTCCTGCTTGATATTTAAGTAGGTGAAATTGCATACATTCAATTTACCAAACAACTGGAAGTGTCCCCGGTTTGTCACTCCTTCATTGTTGAGAAAAGATAATTTCCTTGTTAATATGTAAAATTAATTTTCTGTTCGGAGGGCTGCAGTACATTGTAATAAGTTATTAAGGGTAATAAAATTGTAGTTTACCACAGTAGGAGAGTCATTAGAGTAAGCTCAAGATTTTGTAAGTGATTCACACAAAAACAATGACTGTGAGAATTTGAAAGATAGGCTGCAATATTTTCATTACGAGTTTGGATTAGATTACAAACCTCATAAACCAGGAAAAATATGAGGATGATGGAAAAATTTAGTCACCTCATCAAGAACCTAAAAGGAACTGTGCAGGGAATATAAAAAGTTTGTCTGGCCTTGCCTTTAAGAAGGGCCAAAAAAGTTGGATGGATGTAATACTTCTCCCAGCAATTCTCCCATTTACAACTCAGGAGCTTCCCTAACCAGACAGAGGGCTTTTTTCCCTATTTAGTAATCTTCAGGGGACTTTTCTTTCACAAAATCATACTGAACTTTGTAAGTTCAGAAGAATTATCAGAAGAATAAGGAACTCTACAGTAACATCCTAAGATTCAGGTAATAAAATGCCAGATTGCCCAGCTGAAAAAGCTGTGAGCCTTGTGTTTGTTGTTTTGTTTCCTTGTAGTAGAAACAACAAGAAACAGTAGGAAACAAAACATGAAACATTTCCAAACAGTTATGACTTCACCTACAGTGTTTTAAAGTTTGCAGCAAACGAAACCCTTACAATTCTTTATTTCTGAAATAAAGCTCACAAAGAAGAGGAAGACTGGTGACAGTGTAAAGTTTCATTCTCTGTTGCATTCTAAGGCATCTGGAGATGTCCCTGTTCATTGCAGGGAGGTTTGACTAGATGACCTTTAAAAGGCCCTTCCAACCCAAGCCATTCTATGCTTCCATGGTTTGTAATGACCTACTGAGAAAAATAATTTCATGATCTCCTATGTTTAGACCCAAACCTACTGCAGCCTAAGCAGGCTGCTTATTGATGTCCACAAAGAAGTTCAACACCATAGGACTGTGGTTCCAGTGAGCCAGTGCACGCTTCTTCAGAAATAAGAACTGCAACACTTGTCACACTTGTGTGCCTGAAATGATTGGACAAGTTGTGATAGATACTAAATTTTAGAACATGGGATGAAACTGCCTAAACAAAAGAGAAAAATTATTTTTCAGCACCAAGTGTATCCTGTCCATCAACTCCCTTTGAATGCATGAGACACCTATTTTGGAAACCATGGGAAGGGGATGTCTGCCAGCCTCTGCATCTGAGAACACTAAGAGCCATGTGGCCTCTTGGTAGTCCAAGACTGGGAGGACAAGCAGCATTGACGAATAAAGGAGTGGAAGCAACTGTAAAGATGAAAAAGAAGATGAGGAGGAGCCTTTCACCATGACGCACTGTCATACTTTCAATGGTTCACCTAACGGTGAGCAAGTTGAAGAGCAATGGCAAGTTGAAGATTGAGGTGGACTCAAACATGGCACTGTAACTTCATTAATGAAGTGACAGTTCCCATGCTTAATCTCTCATGCCTGTGTAGTGTCTATTGATTATGAATTAATAGTTTGATGCCGTCTACTACAACCTATTTTACCAGGAAGAGAGGAAGCAATAGAAAACCTCCTATACAATTTCAGGCAGTGACTGCTTATGGTGCATAGTGAAAAATTATTGGAAAATGCCTTCCTGTTAAAAGGGGCTTTTTTCTTTAAAGTGAGGAAAAGCAATGGGCAAGCACTTAGAACGACTACTAACTGAATTACCAACAACTCGCTTAAACAAAGACATCCAAACTGAAGTCCCTTCCTTCCTTCCTTCCTTCCTTCCTTCCTTCCTTCCTTCCTTCCTTCCTTCCTTCCTTCCTTCCTTCCTTCCTTCCT
>JACDOX010000203.1:101803-168098 GCA_014549065.1 Cardinalis cardinalis
CTTCCTTCCTTCCGCCACTTCCTTCCGCCACTTCCTTCCTTCCTTCCCTCCCTGATATTAGACAGAACAAGTCTGAGCAAAGAAAAATGTTAAACTAAATATAAATTAAGGAAACTGAAAATTATTAAATAATATTTATGCTTTGATGTATGTTGCAGAATATGTCTTTGCAGAAAATATCTATATGATTTAACTGTGGAAAATAAGGCATAAACAGTGCATTCATAATGTATTGAAATGTCTGTGTTCTTACCACCATGTTGGTCCATATTTTTTTTTTCCATTTTATTTATTCTTTTTAATAAATAAGAAATTCTATAAAAGAGGCAATTGAATAATACAGCTTTAATTGTATTCTGAGTTTACATATAAATATTTACTCTGTGTCCTCTCCTTAGGCTGTTAAACTGCAACTGATAAAGCAACTTTAATAGGTTTCAACAGTTTTTAGCTAAACATGAAGATCTACTGCAAAACCTGAAAGATCTCTATAAACATTTTTTTTCCCAGAAGACTGGGGAGAGTGTGTTGCTTCACAGAATTTCAACAATTTGTGGGAGACCTAAATTAGTAAAATATTTACAGGCTATTGCTTAAGAAGTCACCAGTTAAACTTAGCAATGTAAATATAAAAATGCCACAACAACTTTTTTTTAAAATAAGCTTGAAAAACAGTGTTCCAAATCCTTCTGGCTTGGTTTTCTATTGTTTTTGACAGCTGCAGTAAAAAAAGGGGGTTTGATAACAGGATTTTGTGGCCAAAATAAAAAACAAAACTAAACAAACAAACAAGATTCCTCTCATAAAGTTCAAAGAAGGAAATACACCACCAAGAAAATGCAATCAGTGAATCATAACAAAACCACTGAATCCTGACTGGGAATGTTAAATGTGCAGAATTTAACAGTACCAGATACTGAAGACAAGAAGGCTAGTAGATCCCTGTCAATGAAATTAAAGTGGAAAAAAATGTTCATTGGTTGTTTGTAGAAGTTTGAAGTAAAAAATGTGCCAAAATATTGTGTTCATTTATATTTTTTGATCTGCTGATCCTTGTGGCAAGGTAAATTTTCAAATTAAAATATACTTTCTAAAAGAAAAGCACATGTTCCATTAAGTATAACAAATACTTCACTACTTCAAAATCATAAAAGACTAGCCTCTCTAACCTTTGCACTAAATCTTAGGGTTTTCGCAAATTTTCACATACAACTTTGAGACACCTTGTGTTATAATAAAAGGGGAAAAAGGGCTTTTTATCATAGCTTATGCTATTACTGTTATGCAGGGAACATGGCACATCCCAGAAAAGTAGCAAATCAACAGAATAAAGAAAAATATGAGCCTACTTATTTCCACATAAAATTATTGAAATGCACAGTTGCAAAATATTAAATGAGTGCTAAAATTGCAACTGTGCAGTCACAACTCCTGGATGTGATCTTGCTTCTGCAGACTTCTTCAAAGGAATAAAGCTAATTTAGATATGTGAAGCATAGTGCAAGCAATCTAAATTACACAAAAGAAGAGGATACATTTATGTTATTACCTTATTCAGATCTTAGTTCTTGATTTCAGCTTCTAATTATGCTTGTGATTTTTTTCCTAATAGAATTTGTAAGGCAAAGGTTTGAAGGCAAAGATTGGTTTTTATCCTAATCACAAAAAAGAAAAGCCCTTGCAGCATTATGAAGACTAAAATATTATATACAGTGTGTGTGCTGAATACTGTGAATGCATATAGGTCTTAGTAGGTGTAGGCAGACTATTTAGCATGTTCTGTTGTGACTAGGAATTGCAAACTGCTAACACATTAAATATATTTGGAGACTGGAACTAGATGATCTTTAAAGTCCCTTCCAACCCAAACGATTCTACGATTTCATAGTATAGAAATTTATATGAAGGAAGATGAAAGTAGGTAGTTAAAAGTTTTGCAACTAAATATCCAAGGCATTATTCATGAAATTCTATTTTGACAACATGAAGTTTTAATCTTTATATTAATTCTGGCACTTTTGCAATTATGGTATCTGATTCAGGTAAGTTGTACTGCATATTTATGAGCAGGACATGCCAGTGAAAATTATGTCAGTTCAAGCTTCATTCAATAAATTAAGCTTATCTATTTACAATTATCGGGGGGGAACAGTCAAGTTGTTCTGTTACATTTTTAAATCTTTCTGTGAAATTAGGAGAGGTTAGCAAACAGGACAGATTGCTGTCCTGTTATTATTCATTTTCTGTATTTGCTAATTAGGACCTGTCACTAATGGGTTTTCACTGGGCTCCATCCTCAACCCTGTGCTCTTTAACGTCTTCATTAATGACTTAGACACAGGACTGGGAGGAACACTAAGCAAGGTCACAGATGATACAAATGTGGGAGGATCTGTTGACTCTCGAAGGCAGGGAGGCCCTGCAGAGAGGTCTCAGCCAGCCACAGGAGTGGGCACAGGAATGGGCAATCACCAACCACATGAATTTCAGTAAATGAAAGTGCCAGATTCTGCACCTGGGGTGGGGCAACCCTGGATGGATGGACAGACAAGGAATGAGATGCTGGAAAGCATGCCACGGAAAGGGACCGGGGGTCTTCGTCAAATACAAGCTGAATACGAGTCACCAGAGCCCTGGCAGCCAGGAGGGCCAACTGTGTCCTGTGATGCAAACTTAAATATTAGTTAGCCCAAAGGCTGTTTATCCAATGAATGCTCTGACTTGGCTCCTGTCACGGCTAACTTTTGAGAAGGTAGTTTCTATATATAGGAAGACAGTCAGCCAACAGAATAGGTTTGCTGAAAGGCTGGCAAACAGAATCAGTACAAAGTGAGGACTCATTTTAAGCAATATTGATGCCTACTTCTGAATGACTACAGAGATAGACTTAGCATTCCTTGAAAATCATCTTTCCGAGTTTTTTCAGCCTTTCACACTTTTCTTTCTAATATTCACTGTTGAGAAGGAAAAGCTGATTGCTCTAAAAGATAACTAATTCTTGACTCTCTCACTGCCCTTTCTTGAGCCCTCTACTGTCGAGGAAAATTCCCTGAGCTAAGTAAACTATATCAATCACCATGCAAATCAACATGACCAGTAACAGAAATTCTGGAACAGTAAAAAAGAGCATGAGAGGCTAAAGTCACATATTTGCTGCTGCAGACAGGGTAATGAGAAATGTGCATATTGCTCAAATTAAGATTTGGCCAACCTATTTACTTGTGTTTATTCTACACTAAAACCTTGATTTAATCACATTCTTTGACAGTGATAACCAAGTCACAGTAAAGAGTATAAACACCTTCTAGGAAGATCACAGACCATTGCCAAAGGAATTGGCACCAATTACTAAAAGAGATTTTTCCTGGGCTAGCTGTCTATACCATAGCTGGGCTATGGTATTTTCTTGAAACTACTGGAATAGGGTACAAGAGGTAAGAATTTACTTAAGGGTATCTAGGAAAAATATAGAGGACTAAGAAGAATATATGCATTACAGAAAAGGAGGTACAATAAAAAAAAGGGGATTGTATAAATAAAAGTAATAGACCCTCCAATTATACCCTATAGCTTTCCAAGAAAATATTTATCTGTCTAGAAACAGATCATCTTTGCAGCTACCGAGTGTTTTCTTTTAAGCATGTATGGTGAAACCCAGCATTGTTATTCTGCTCTTGGGAAAGAAAAAATACACAGGAGTCTCCTTTAGTGTGGGTAGTAACAAACACTGCTCCTAGGACAGAAAAAAGTAGTAAACCACCATGCTGTTACCTAAGTTCAGCAAGATGTTTTACAGAATTTACAGAATTTATTCCAATAGCTGTAGAAGAATAACATGATGGCTGTCTATAACGGAGTGGATGTATTAGTAGAAAAGGGAAGAACAACTGATGTCTTCCGTTCAGAAATCCCTAAGGCCTAGATAAACTGTTGCTTGGTGGCTTCACCTTTCCTCATGTTTTGGATGAAACAGAGAAATGGCATATTCATATTTCATGGCATATTCATTGTCAAAAGAAAACAGAAAAGATACTGTATGTCTGTGCAACTTAAGGAGGCAACATTACGAAAAGACTTTCCTAATACATAGTGTCTTGTAAGTCAGAACTTGGTGCAGGTATAATCCAAGATCTCTTCTATGTTTCAAAAATAAAATATCATCATGAAACTGACTGCAGACAAATTTACTGATGTGAAAAATGTTGTTTCCCAAAGCATCCATTTCTGTGGCTACAACTACAATAACAGGAGCAGGAGCTGCTCCAAGGAATTTTGTAAGAAAATAGAGTCAGCTGAGCGAATGTCAAGATTCAAGATTTATAAGTGATACTAGGCCTTACCACTGCAAACTGCCTTTCACTAAGTCTTACAAGCACAATATACCCAGAAGACATTAAAAACTGTGTGAATATACTACCAACACCTTTAATTTCAGAAGACAAATATTCAGTCGAAAAAAGGCAGAGACCCTAGTCAATAGTTCGTACTGTGTTATGTAGTTATAGGTAATGATACAAACTACAGAAATCACCATATTTTCTCTCTAGAAGCTTAAATCATAAACACAGCTACATGAAGTCACCTTATACAATTACAGCCACCATAAATTGCAGGACACAGCTTGTTTTTCTCTCTAAAACAGTCCCCCTCTAACCTGCTGTCACTGTCACCATATGCAGTATTTTATTTGTGCTTACAAAAGCTCTTTGATAGCAAAACAGCTGTTTGCCTTGCAGGTGCACAGTTACAAGTCCATTATAAATAAATTAACTGAAAGACTGACAAGAGGAGCCACCTCTGTGCATCTATATCAGAGAGAAATTAAAGAGTGCAACTAAGGTCTTGGATATCATCAGACCTTATCCGAATTCATACAGATCTTAGTCAAGCTAACATTGCATCATTAAAAAGGACAGAAATATTTGCACCAATGTTCAGATTGTAGATACTTAATATTTATTATAATTTTCTCAAGAAAGGAATATATCTCTGTACCCCAAATATCAAAAGATTATTTGCATTAGGTTTTAAAGCTCATTTTCTTTTTACAAAATACTGTGAAGAGAATAGAAATATTCTAAGCTTCCCACAGAGTGTCCTATTATTATTAAAGTATTGGTCTTAACTGCCACAGCTTTATTTTGGGAACATTGTAGTTGAAATTGTTCTGATAGAGGAGGCTGACTGAAACTTTCTGTTTTGCACAAGACAGATTTTTCCTTTCAAGCATATTTTGGTTGCAAGTAGCATAGGAAATACCAAAACAGAGGCATTAACTCCAAATAGTCCAGGGCACAGAGCACCAGTGCTTGGCTTCACAGCCACAAAATACACTGCAAAACACAATGACCAAAGCTGTGCCCATCACCTGGGGTTGAGCAGGAGGTACAGCCTGCATCCATAGGTGATCATGCTCTTCAAGTGGGCAATCATTGCACCTGAGCAGCCCCAGCCCTCCCTGGGATAGGATGTTCAGTACCTCCAGCCAAAATCTAGCATGGGGACACAGTGATCCAAGCAAGGCAGTGCTTTGTTTTGTTTCTGGTCTTCTCCTTAGGTAGACTAAACTTCGTTACAAAGCCAGTGATGCTAATTTCTTGTTCTAGGTTTTACATATTTTTAACCCCCTCAGACAGTTAAGCATCTGCATAGCTTTGATCATCAAAGTACTTTCACAGACATCAAAGTGACATTAGCAGGTGTAATCTTAAAGTAAGTGCGTAGGTATCTACTGAACCATGGTTTCAGGTGGGGTTCTCTGAACTGGCAAGAACAGTCCCTACCATTCAAAAGTACAACTTGTTTGCCGACAAATCATACCTGCTGCATTTGTTCTTCCTCTGAAAATATCATCATATGCCTTCCATTGAGGAGTCACCTGATAGGCATGGATGAACACCACAAAAACCACCACCAGGCACATTAATGGCACCAGAGCAGCAGTGAAGAGAGCAGCATAGGCATTTGGAATGAAGCACCTGATGAAAAAAATGAAAAAAATGCTATTGATAAGCATAAGAGACACCTTGAAAGGCCACAAGTAGAATAGAGAAACAAATATTTTTGCAAAAGGATGTGCGTTACGAAGCACAAATTCTTTAACTCTGTTCCCAGAGTAACCTTGATAGGTTCGTTTGTGTTCTGTTGGGTCTTATCTCATCATTATACCATAAGAAGTATAGCTTTTGCTCTTCCAGTATGCATGTTATATTTAGCTTAACCAATTTTGAAAAAATTTAAACTTGAAATGAAAAATATTGTATTTTAACAAACTACATGCTTCTATATTCATTTAAAGTGATCATACTTAGTCACCAGTTTCTAAAAGGACATTATGAAATTTTCTATAATTAGCTCCTGAAAGCACAAATTAAGTTTTGAAAAAGATATTTTTAAAATAAATGAACAAGTCCTAAAGACAACATAACTATTCTTTCTCAAGTCATTTGCTCACAGGAACCAAATGCTCACTCCCTCCCCCTTTCTTTTCCTCCAGTTGTTCAGTCTCTCCTTGCCCTTTTCATTTATTTAAGTTATAATTCTTTTTAAAGATGTGTCAAGAATATTAATTATCCCTGAAAGAGTCAAATTATATATATATGATGATGACTTGAACAAAAAGGAGATCATAGTTAAAGAGAGCTCAGGAGTGTGAGAGATCAGGGTTTTCTGTGCTCTCCCTGGAGACCAGTATGGGCTTTACAGCCACTGACCCACTCTACAGATGACGCACAACAGAGCAGCCCAAGGGACGGCGCAGGAGTCAGTATGTCTAGAGCTTATGTGATCACTGCCATCCCTATTAAGAGGGTGTAACTTTCAGCCTTTCTGTTTCTTAGATCAGCTCATCTAAATAAGCTTAGCATTGATGCTGATATACGTCTAAGATGGGCCTAGGTACGTTTCACTGACATACCTGGTTGGATAAACCTTCTGGGTTTGCTTAGGTGTACTTTCATATACTGCCATAAAGTCAAGATTGCATCTTGTGTTGTACCTTTCAAAACATCAGTCATGCATACTGAGTGAATCCCAAAAATAATTTCCAGCACAATCTAGAGACCTTGCACAGCTCTCTGCAGAAGGTAGAGGCTGGGTCAGACACCAAACTTAGATATCATCTGATAACATAACTGAACAAGTACACATCGGGGAAAGTAGGAACTCTGCATTGTAATTCAAAGTGTTTGTTCCTTTCCTCATAGAAGAGATACTTCAGTCCTTTGTTCATCTTGGAGGCCTTCACTGGACCTTGTACAGTCTGTCCATGTCCCTTTTGTACTGAGAAGACCAGAACTGAACCCAGCACTCCAGGTGTGACGTCATGAGTGCTGAGCAGAGGGCCAGGATCATCCCCCTTGACCTGCTCTCAACATGGCTGATATGGAACACAACATCCCATCCATTTAATCTTTCTAATTTTTATTATTTCTTAGGTATGAAAGTTATTTTTTTATTCCAAATGCATTCTTGAGTTGACACAATTAGCAGTAAGAAATGAAATTATATCACCAAAACCTATGCTGCATTTAATGATTATACTGAAGGCAAGAATCTTAGCACAAAAATAATCCTCTATAAAATCATATTTAAGTTCTCAAATCTGTATTTTTTTCAACTTAATGAATTTTTGTATTTCAAAGATAATATGCACTCCAAAAAAACTACCAGAGTTTTTGAAACTTTATTGTGAACACTCCTTTATATTCAGTTTAAAAAAGATGGTTTTTTGGGGTTTTTTTGTGATGGATCACTTTTACAAATAACATTTGGTACTTACTCTAAAAAATATACTGGAAATTATGTAAAGAAATGCACAAAGCCATATTAATCTTCAAAGCTAACTTTGAATTTTTTTTCTTGAAGCAATGGTGTGCAGGTCAATGACAACCACATCATCCTGTAAGATTTATTCATATATAGTCATGTGATGACATATGTTGACATATATATTCTGTTATAGAAATCATATGGGATAAAATTACAGGGACCAGCTGCAATTATTTATTGTACTTAATACTGGGCACACAGATATTATTCAATTACTGTGACACATCTGTCTCATGGAACTACTGTTTATTGCATATTCCTAGCACTTGATAGAAATATTAGAAAAATACCCCAAAATATTAGCTAAGCTGATGTTTCAGAACACAACTACTCTTTAAAACGGCCTGCAAGACTGATGTAGAAGCTTAAAAAAACTCCATAATTATAAATCTTATTTGTCTGAAGATGAGCATTATTTCCTGCAGTAATTTCCTTTCCTAGCTTTCTAGCAAGTTCCTTTTTTTTTTTTTAAGGCCCTAGATTTCTTCTTTAATTATTTTGTTTTGTTTGCTTTGAATTTGAGTGATAGCAAAAAAACCAACTAAACAACCAACCAACCAATCAAAAAAATCTATCCATTGAAATACTGCCTTCTGCAACAGAGACAAAAAAACAACCAACCAACCAACCAACCAAAAAAACCAAAAAACCAACAGAAAACCAGTAGTTTTAGCTTCTTCAGTTCTCATTTTATTATAGAGATACCATTACTTCCTCATAACACTTCCTTTTATCAAAATGTATTTTTTTCCCCTCACCCTTGAGTATTTTTGATCCTAGCTTAGGTCTCTTCTAGAATTGGAAAGACAGCTATTTAGCTTTTGTCCCAAGCTGCCATAAGTCTTGTCCTTCTTGCCTATTGTTATCTGACTGGAGGGCTCAATTTTGGTGCTGTGCTGACTACTTTGTTTTGATCATTGACTTTGTTGATGTCTAATTTTGTTTTGGTTTCTCTGTTAACTTAAGACTTAAAGAATGCAATTGCATGTCTCAAAACACTGTTCCTATGACAAAAGCCATCAACAGGAACTTGAGATGTATCTTTCTATAGAAAGCTGATAACAAAAACTGATGGAACATTTAACTGGCCCCCATAATTGCTTGTATTTTTTGTTTATCTATTTTTGTGATTTTTTTGTGTTTTAATTGACAGGATATTTTTGGGAGACCAAATATTAGTAAGATTACATAAGAAAAAACACGGAATGTTTTATTACTTTGATTTTTGCTGAGTTTGTCTTTTTACTAAAAAAATCAGTGGTGTGGGAAAAGCTTTTACTTTTATCTCATGCATGTATTCTTTTATTTCTACCTGTTGAGAATTAGAAAATTCTACCAAATTTAGAATGAGGGTTGGTTCTAGAATTTATGCATATTGGAACCATGCAAACATGTATTAACCTTGCAAGTTCTGCCCCAGAAGGCTTTTATTTATCATGACTTGGCATAATTTTTCAGAAACATCAGAAGAATTAATAGGTCACCTAAACAATCTTAACAAAACAAAAGAGAATATGACATAGGAAATAATTGAGTCTCCCTTCCTAAATTAGAATGATGGACAGCCATGGATTAAAAATAGCTGATGGATAAAATTCAGAAAAGCCTTTTACCACTTATCAAGACCTGTAACTGTTTTTGAAAATACTTGTATTCTCACATTAATATGCCAGATCTACTGTAAGGTTTTCTAGCATGTGTCCTGAGAGATTATTTTAACCTCATCTCACTTATTTTATCTATTCCAATCAATATGGTAACTATAGTACACTGTGGACCACACATGCTTCCAACTCATGGGTGCAATTTCCTGAAGTAGTAATTGCAAAGGAATGTAATGAGAGGAATTTAAATACTGAAAATAAAATTAAAAAAACAATAATAATAAAAAAGAGAGGAAAAAACAACTAAATTTGAAAGGGAGTTAATTTCACTTATTCCATCAACAGCAGCCACAGCTTTTGTTTTGTGTCAAAATTAAATCACAACAGAGCTTTAATCTATCCTCTGGAGAACTGAGTATAGGCTCAATTTGAAGATGTGTTTGTCTGAAAACCTTTTTATATAAGAAACTTTTTTTTTATACGAGAACTTTTCCTGTTTTATATGAGAACTTTATGTGCTAAAACTTAATTTCTCATGGTGTGTAGAATTACCCAGTGGGAGAGGAATGTGAGTCCCTTCCAAGTCAGAATATTCTGTAATTCTGTCATTATCTGCAAAATTTCTCCAACTATATGCTGATGTGGTTGAGAAAGAACCCTATTTTGGAGCCTTTAAAGTACATAAAGATACATCCTCAACAAACCTATTCACACTTGTTTCAGCGTGCAAAGGTAATCATCAATTGTGCTGCGAGACCTGGTCATCCCCTTGAGTCTTGGCTGACTAAGAAAATACATGTCATAATACGTAATGTGTATTTGTTTGGGATACCCCTGTATGGAATTTAAAAATCAACACTTGCTGTGTAATTCTATGGCTAAYTTCAAGCCCCAAATGTACCTAGTAGACAGCTGAACTTACAAGACAAGCCACTGTGGTACATCACTTGGGTAAGTCTGGGGATATTCTGATGAAAAGTGACTGACCCTAACTCTGCATGCTGGTCTAAGGTGCAGGATAGTAGTCTCATCTCTTTGCCCAAATTGTGTATTTCACTATTCATCAGCAGGAAGGACATGACAGTAATTTAATTCTCCTGAACTAAGCTAAGAATGGATCAGTAGTATATGTGCCCCAGATATAGTGGGACAAAAGATAAGTTTTAGGTTTAAGGTAGTTTTTCCACAGCACCAGTGGGTCCTAGGAAATGTTATGTGGCAGGTACATGCCTTCAGTAATGGACCAGATATGAGTTAGCAATCTTAACTTGCAATTCTAACAAGTGTCAAAAATGGCTTTACAAAGTCAGTCAGCATTAGATATGTTACTATTAAAAGAACAAGGGATATGTGGAATGTTAAATCTTATGGAAACTGAATGCACTATTGCCATTCGCAATATCATCAATTGAAAAAGCCTGAACCACAGAAACGGCTAATCAGACATCAGAACTTTTAAAATCACTCTAAGATTGGCTTCAGGAAATTAGCCCCAATACCTGGCTAAGATCCATATTCTAATAGTTGGGACTCAGATATTGGGAGTTGTGTCTACTGAGAATTGGGTTGATGATTGCAATTGTATTTGTATATTTAATTATTGGAACAGCTGTTGTACCTTTTATGATTACTGGCATTATTATTTCTGTTGCTTCTGTCTTTTCTCTTTGTCTTTTCTATGTATGCATCACCCCCGTGGAAAACACACAAACTGAAGTAAAAGTTGCTTGAAGTCATTATTTGAGGCGTAGGGTGGTGTTACGTTTTAAAGAATGCAGTCACCTAGCCCAGGACACTGCCTCCATAAGATAAGCCGCGACAATAGAATTTGACATATGCACAGATGGCAAAACAGGAAGACATTAACACCAGGCCTAATGAAGGTAAAGATCTGGAATTAGCATACCAGGCAAAATTCTGATGTACAGACTGTGGGGACATAAGACTTATCTGGACAAAAAAAACCACACAGTGAAAACTGTGAGAAAGGATCCACGTATCAGCCAAAGTTGTGGAAACTGCATCTACACTCTGTGGATACCCCAAACTCAGACTGTATAAAAGTGGTACCTCCAGGTGAGCAACAGGGAGACCCCCACCACTGAAGACCAGGGTGTAGAAGGACCAGTGGGATGCTGCAGGAATCCATGTGGTGAATATGATATCTTTTCATCTTCTGTTTAATCTCTCACTCTATTTCTTTCCTCCCCTATCCCTCCCACAGTCCTCTTTTTTCCTATCTCTACCTCACATTTACTGTTAAATTTAATCTGTACTATTGATTTCAGCTGTGGTCTCATTAACACCTTGATTTGGCCAGAAGTATCTCTTATAATCAGATCATAACACTTTGACATTAAGATATTCCCATTGGTTTCTCTTGCACTACTCTTATTTAAACTCATTATCTTCAAGACTTCATGTTCTATCTTCCCAGTCTCCTATTTCATGCATGGTATCACTTTAAACAGTACTTTATTTCCATCTCAAATGTTTCTAACATAACAGAACAGAACATGAAGCATATTTTCAAAAGCTCTTTGTATGTCTGTATCTGTGAAAGGTCTCTTCCATGAAAGAGGCTAAAAATAAATTTAGAAAGAATTGTCTGTAGTATGCTTCTCCTCCAAGGTATAATTCCATACTAGTATGTAATGACTTGTTAATCATTTTACAACTGGAAAAAACATAATATTGACACTAAGCAGCTATTTTTCCTGCAATAAAAATCAATAAGACATTTAATTCATATGTTGTTTTTTTCAGGCCTAGAATGATGAGAAATAGCTTTAGTATATAAAATAGTTTTCGCATTGATGACTACTGCAGATGTTAATTTAATTTAAAATGCTACTTTCAAATACAACAAACACAGAAAGATTACGGAAAATTAAAAGACATCTTTCCCCTTGGAAAATATGTAACTTTAGAAAATCATATACATTTAAATCTATAAATTGATAAAAAATACCTCACTTATTGGCCAGCCAGAATCAGTGTTTTACCTTGATTTTCCTTTCTTCCCCTTTCAAATTTATTAAAGCAGATTCTTCTCAAGGGGATGAAGCATGTTATCTGACACTTCAATTGTTTTTGTAAAGTCTTCTGTGATCTCTTAAAACATCACACTTGTAAAATCTGGAGAGGTATTTCAGCTACATATGATATGGGAAGGCCATTTTATCTGTTTTCCCTAATACTTTTAAAGGAAACACAAGAACATGTATACTGGAATTACTGTTAGCACAATTACATAATTAATATTAAAAATGGAAAACAAAAATAAATAACAAGCAACATTGCTAAGGAAATAACAATTGTTAAAAAATTGAAGGACTGACATTCTTTGTCCTCCTCTGAGCAAAAAATATTTACAATTGTAAAATTTTAAATTTGCTCAATGTGATAAGAACGGTTTAATTCCATTATTGCATTGCCTTGAATTGAATTCCAAGGACAATCTCTTTTGACTGTATCTTGAAACTATAAAAGGCTACATGTGACAAAAATTACAAGTGTCCTTATCTATCAAACATCTGGTGTTCTGAGACATTGACCTTTACAGCAAATCATTTTACAGGAAAACAGGAATAGTACTCATTTACTTTAAAATGGCACTCAGGAAAACAATGTGTGTAATAACTGTTTGAGACCAAGTCTGTGGTGGAAAACCTTCCAAGGTTATAAACGTATTGGAGATAAAAGTATTGGCTCTTGCAGTGTCAAAGCCTATTTAACCTGATGAATCAACCTGATCAGATAGATTATGGAGTTCCACTCTACTTTCTTTTATGTTGTACCAGTTATCCTTTTTCATAAAAACATTAAACAACAATATAACAATAAATTCACAGAATCCTAGAATGGTTTGCATTGGAAGGGATCTTAAAGTTCAACTTGTTCCAACTGCACTGCCATGGGCAGGGACACCTTCCATTAGATCTGGTTGCTCCAATTTGCATCCAACCTGGTCTTGAACATTTCCAGGCATGGAGCATCCACAGCTTCTCTGGGCATTGTGTTCCAGAATGTGTTTCAGTCCCTTAACATCTTCACAAGAATAATTTCTTCCTAATAACTATTCTAATTCTCTTTTTTATTTTTCCACTCCCCTGACAGGGAATGAAACATGGACATTTTTGTTGTGCAGGGGGGTTTTTTGTTTTTTGTTTTTTGTTTTTTGTTTTTTTGTTGTTGTTAGTTTTTTGTGGGTTTTTTTGTGTTTTATTTTGTCTTGTTCAGGGTTTTTTGTTTGTTTGATGTTTTTCTGTTTGCTTTGGAGTTTTTCAGTTTGCTTGGGTTTTTTTGTGGTTTTTGACTTGTTTTTTTAAGAGAAAAGCTTATGCATCTGTGAAGTGATGTGGAGAAAACCATAAGGAAAGTTTATGCTAAGCTTATCACAGGTATCATTTGAAATGGTAGTCTTTAGTTTTTGAGGAAATTCAAGCGATATGTGTTGCGTTCCTACAAGCCTGGACTTGGTTCCCAGTGCCCAGCTGGTACATCCAGCTAGCCAGGGGTATCACTGTGGAAAACACCACAGCCGCTACCCCCGGGCGGGGGGCGAGGGCCAGACAACCCCGGGCACGTTCCACCTGGCAATATTAGGATTTTATTCCTATACATAAGAAAGAAATTTCTGTTTCTACAGTAGGGAAGATTCTAGAGATTTCTACATTATAAAAAAAAATCATACTGCCTAAGGCACACAAGTTTAAACTTGTTCTCATCAGTCAACTTCACACAGTCTTCTGTACACATTAACAACAGTTCACACAACACTCTGGAAAAAGACTTCACRTTTTTTTAAACTGAGTGAAACTGAATTAAAGAGTGTGGCCCAATTTGATATGCTTTATGGGTACCTTGGAGGATGGAAGGTGATCTAGCATTTATTTGGAGGTTTTTATGAGCTTTACTACACATATAAAAACTATATGTTTCATCAAGGCAAATGTTGAAAAATATTTGAAGGTCACTTTAAAGTAATTATTCCTTAAAACATTTCATCCAGGAATTCTGAAAACCTGAGAACCGCTGACAATCTTTTTCAATATGTCATGGAATATAGTGCAGAATTTGAGATTGCTAGATATATATTAATATTTCACTAAAGCCAGAAACCAAAACAAATGGGAGACATGCTAAAGTGTTCAGCTCATTTTCAAGATTTTTTTGGACAACAGACTACATCAAGTGAAATTGATTTCATTATTTCACAAGTTTACAGGTTTGTTTTATAAATGGACTTGAGACCTCTTACACTATTTAAATTACAAAGGAGGCAATACAAGGAAAGTAATGTAAAACACACTGCATACCTAGTGAACTCACTAGCTAGTTTTATTTTTGCAGAATAGAATCTGGAAATTACTATGGACCACATTAACAATGACAGGAGTTGTAATTTTATACTCTTCCAAAGAAGTAAAGGTCATACTTGGATCTACAAAAAATTGTCTACTCTGCAACACACATGAGGTAAATTTTCTGCTCTAACCAGTCTTACAAATACCTCAGAGTGGCATGCTGAGCCTGTGTTGTGGTTTAATCCTAGTTAGCAGGTAAGGACCAGTTGCTCACTCTCCCCACCTGCCCTCTCAGTGGAGAGAATTGGAAATGAAATGTGAGCCTTGCAGGTTGAGTTAAGAATTATTTAATAATGGAAATAAAATAGTATAGTACTGAATATGATGATAATGACAATGATGATGATAATAATAGAGATAGTAATTGAAGTATTAACAATAATAAGAAGAATGAGAGATAGTAACCAAACCTGGAAGAAACAAGGAATACACTATACAAGAACACATTACCACTGACTGATGCCCAGCCCATTCCTGCACAGTTATCTGTCCCCTTCTAGGTGACTCTCCCTGTTTATATACTGGATATGATGTTCTATAGTGTGGAATATCCCTTTGGCCAGTTGTTGTTACCTGTCCTGGCCACACTCTCTCACAGCTTTCTGTGCAGCTCCTCACTGGCATTAAATGAAACACTACAAAGTCCTGGACTTAGGGTGAGGACTATGCAGCAACAGCCAAATCATCAAAACACACAGTGCTGTGTACTAGCTACTATGAAGAAAATTACATCTGCACCAGTCAAAACCAGAACAGTCTGCTTTTGGCAAATTTAAAGAACAAAAATTGAATGAAAAAGTTCACACTAGAGCAATGAAAGGCACCAGAGGTTTTACACATATGTTTTGCTCTGAACACATGGGAAAAAACATTTCTGATATGTTTTGGTTTGTTTGGTTTGTGGGGTTTTTGCTAATGGGAAAGGACAATTACTGGAAAACTACAAGTAGCCAAGGAACTGGCAATCTACAAGTAGACAAAAAGCAAAATTAGAATACTCCATGTTGTAATATATTTTGCTTGCTGGAAAACACAAGCTGAACAGTTTAAACTATATCAGTATTGGCAGATGGCTATCAGAGTAGTCACAGGAGGGATTGGCTGTATTTAGCAGACTGAAAGTGATCAGGATTGGCCACCTTGGAGGAGCAACCAAACAAAAATTAGAAACGTACTTTCAAGCCCAAGAGCTAATGCTTGGGGAAAAAAAACCCTAAATACTTAAGGCACATGCCTTACAATGAAAGATGTCAGACAGATCTTTTTCTCTAGTTGAAGCATTTTTTCTAATGTAACCTCTGAGGTTCAGTTCTAAGCTTTCTTTTTTCGTAGACTTGTTAAACATTTCCTAGGCAATAGAGAGTTAAGCCTAGAATGAAGATCGGCTGAGCTTTCTTCTTTTCCACTGTAGATATTTTCTCAATTTTACTTCTTTTCTATTCTTTTCTCCTTCCCTTTTCTCCTTTCCTTTCTCCCCTTTCTCCTTACTTTTCCTTCTCTTCATTACAAATAACTACAAGCTATGCACAGGCATAGGATGGACAAGATATACACCTGCACATCTACTTGTGAACTTGTCTAGTTCTAGTTATAGATTTTTAACATACTTTTTTGCTATTTATAGCTGTTATCAACTAAAACATTGCCCAATCCAAACTACAAAATAGAAGAGTAATCCTTCCAATGTCCAAGGATGAAAACCACATGCACAGCTCCAGTCTAACGATACAGTATTTATTTTAACAAGTACCTAAAATAGCATTTATCAAAAGCTTTATTGTCACTGCTAATATGTCTTGCATCCTGATGCTGGTTAGACAATCTCTCTCTAAAGATTGGCATAAGACACAAGAATTCTAAAACAGCTCATCAGCAAAGATTTCCTTTTTGTAGTTTCTTTTGAAAATGGCAAAATGTGTTCCAATACAATAGCCACAGGGGCATCCAAAGCATTACTTTTCCCTGCCCCAAGCCTTCAGAAAGCAACCTTTTTTCAGATGTGCTTTGAGTAATATCATGCAAATGGTAGCATTGAGTAATCATTCTGTGATTTATACTTATCATACATTAAGCATAGGCTAAAGAGGTTAAAATTTCCAATTTGCATCACAGAAAGAAAACTTAGTGACATAAAATAATTTTTACAAGACTTTTGAGAATGTTAGTGCAAGGTCAAAATGTACAATAAAGGGATTACAGCTACCAGGAAAGTACTTAGTCAAGTCTTTCTGTTTCTGTGGATGCATTTGCATGAAAGTATAGCTTAAAACATTTTGCAATGAAATGTTGGTCCAAGTTGTCACGATGTGTCTACTTAGGGAAGTGGAAAGGAAAAACAAGAATTTGGCTTGGTGGGGGACACCCACTAGAATAGATCTAAGGATCTTTGATCAAGAATGGATCCTCTTCCTACCGAAAATTCCTAGGTCTGTTTTGCATCACTCCAATTTGATACTTCTCAAACAATGCCAAGGCAGAGGCGCTAAGAGGTCATTATGGATGATTTTAGGTAAGATTTTACTCCTCTACAGCCTCTCAATGCTACTCAAACCCTACTCCAGGCCTTAGAACTTTCTGGTGGACTCCCTTTGGCAGGATGTCAGGTGCTCTCCAAGCTGCTCTATCGCTCCCCTCCTCAGCAAACCAGAGAGGAAGGGTGGGACAGCAAATAAGATGAAAAAATCCTCATGGGTCAGATAAATATAGTTTAATAAAGCAAAGAACAAGGTTGCATGTGGAAGAAAAAGGAAAAGAAAAGACTTGTGGTCCACTTCCCATCAGCAGGTGATGTCCAGTCACTTCCCAGGAAGCAGGACTTGAGTATGTGTAGCATTTGCTTCATAAGACAAACATCATAACAACAAATGTGTCCCCTTCCTCCTCCTTTCTCTTAGGTTTTATATCTGAGCAGACAGGATATATCATGGAGTATCCATTGTGTCAGCTTGGGTCAGCTGTCCTGGCCATGTCCCCTCCTAAGACCTTGCTCACCCCCAGCCAGAAAACTCCAGCTACTATAGAAAAAGTCATAATAATATAATGTACTGCATTTACATAATGACATGCATTAAAAGGAAGGCTATGGATATCTTGATCAAAACATGACTAAAAGGCCATATAACTGAAGCTGAGCACTAATGGTCAGATGCATTCCACATTTCCCATGTCTCATTATTCATAACAACCTAAGTTTTTATATTATGAATAACCTGGCAAGTTTTAGAAGAAAAAGTGACATCTTGAGTAAATTAACACTGTAAGGCAAGCAGAGTTGTATTGTGACTCAGGAAGACACAATATACCATCTTTCATGACTCAGTGCTTCAGTATAAGTGCACTTAGCTAGAACTTCTGACTGGGATGACTTTTCTACAGGACTAAGCAGGGAAGAATGATTTTGCATTGGTCAGCAAGAACTACAGCTGCATCACAATACTCTAAATTACACTTGGCAGGCTAGAGAAGTTGTTCAAGCAATGGAGGCTGACTGAAATGTGTTCCAGGCTTATATTTTGATTACAATCCAATATGCAAGGGTTTCTTTCAGCAAGAGGTTCCTCTCAGGAAATACATTTCTTTTTTTGTATATTCAGCAACAAGACAGTAGCTAATAATAATAGGAGTGAGCTCTCTGATTTATATTTGCATGATGTAACTCCAAACAATGGTCTGACAGAGAGGTAAAAGCAGCACTGGCTTATGACTGAATCAAACACGACGTGGGAGCTTTCAAAGAGGCAAGGCACACTGACACTGCCTCGACAGAATATGGTTGCCACAGGCTTTCTTACATTTCTTGGAAAATCCCTGACACATCCTTTTTTTTTAATTATTTGCAAACAAACAGAATTTTTATCCCATGTTTGTCAAATTATATGGACTTTATCAAATTTTAAACCACAGTCTGATTTTCCTAATTGGAGTTGCAGTACAGCATTATAAATCCCAGATTATTCAGCAAAAATATCTTAAAAATGTATTTGTTACACACTGGAAATTTCTAGTGAGACAATTTAAGATTTTTAAATGCTATTTAAATATGTACATGATCTTCTGAGAAATAGTTTCTTGATCTCTTTCCATAAAATTGTAGGCAGCTGTGAGAAGTGGGTCCAAAACACAAGGAATTGGATTCTAAAATCTGACTTCACTAGAATTAGGAGGTGCATGATGATTACAGAAGTTTAGGAAAAAAAAAAAACGTTGGTCCTGTGGTGGAGCTACATTTTATGAAGAAGAAAAGTTTTCTAATATTTGTGGGTTCCATCATTCCCATGAATGACCTACTGTGTGTAAAGCAACTCTGAAATTTAAGGTGACAGAGAGAAAAGTTGCAAACATTACACTTGTCTCTGCATGATATGTGTCTGAAGCTATTTAACTGTCAGTTCCTATTGCTTCTAGTCCTGAAAAAAATCTTTTTTGCAATTTAGACAGTGAATTTGCTAAAAATAACTAGGTTTCCTACAAGCCAGACAAGACATTTAGAAAAGTTATGAAAAATTCAGGTAAAAGAAATTAGAAATTGAACAAAATGTGCCAAGCATTTTAAAGGATTTCTCAGAGTTTTGTTCTTTTTAACCTAAACAATACAGTGTTCACTGAACTTCTACCATAAGCTCATGTTGGTGCTGTTACTGATAAGCAAAGAACACTAATACAAACAAATGTTCTTGATGATAAGTGAAATACAGCCACCCCTTCGTGATATTAGCAACGATTTTTTAAAACTTTGTCTCAATTCTTACCATCAAAAAATGCAGTTACAGAACCTCCATCTCTGGAAGTTACCAGAGGTTTTTTCAATGTGTAGAGTTAATGTATGTTAAGGGTTTTCATAGTGCCTTTTTCCCTTTGCTTTGCAAACAGACATATCTCTTAGTACAGTGTGTTCAGGACACAGCACAGAGTGAAAACTTGCGGTGTTTCTGCTCTGGAGGAAGTACCAGTTTGCTTGCTCATAACCAGCCTCAAATATTTAAATTTGTGAGCCTGCAGAATGCAGAGGCTACACCCCACGTGTTACAGTTTGAGTGCTCCTGGATCCACCAGCTCTTTTTTTTAAGGGCATTTTCCAAAGCTGTACTTTGCTAGCCACATTGTTGTGCTGCACTGAACTAGAAACGAGCTAAGCTGCTGCTTGCAGCTGTGTGTGTGCAGAGATGTGAAACACTCCCTGTGCAAACACAGCCTCTGCCCCACAACACCTGTGCAACTGGAGCTACAAGTTTACTTCTGTGTAGCTTCACAAGAAATCTGTGTGAAGAAATCTCTGTATGATGTGCTAGTTTTTCATAAACACATAGCCATGATGTTCTACCAGCTGTTTCCCATGTTATCCGTCTTCCTCCATGGTAAGAGCCATACAAATTTTGGTGTGAAAATGTTGAAAATTTCTGGTTCAATTTGCCCTATTTACCTAAGAGAGAGTGTGTAAGAACTCAAATCAGAGGGAAAAAAATCACGCTATAATTTCAGCTAAAAAATTAATTGAGAAAGATTGTATATACCTAAGGAACTCTTTTGAAATAGAAAATGAAAAGGTGAGTGCTTTGCCTGCAGCTGCATCTAAAAAACTCCAGCATGATGTTACTTTGCTTTTGTTTAATCACTTTTCCTCAAAAGCAAATGGGGATTTTCTCTGGAACACTGAACACCATCTGCTCATGGGTCAAGTTAAGCAAATCTCAAAGGACTCATAATAGCTGCCCCAAAGAATCCCGTGCAACTGTAAAACAAGTCACACCCTTGTACAAATACATTTGGAAATGCCTGAAATCAAATACTACTGCCCCAAGCTGAACACAATTATACTGGCTGTTTTGATTCAGTGCTGCACTCTGCCTCAGAGTGCTGCACTCCCCTCATCACCAGGATGATGGGAAAATGAACAACCCAAGAAATCTCTTACAGCCCATAAAATTGTGGAGCTTGTTTGGTATGAGGAAAAATGAAAGCTGCATTTGTATTTGATTAATTTAAATTAGTTTATGTCTCATACAGATTAACTAAGAGATAGATCCATATGTTTTATTTCATATATAATTCTTAACTCAGAAAATAATTATTTTACTTATATTTTGCACATAAGTTTCAAGTGAAATGCAAAATTTTTAATAATGGTTCTCCCAGATTTTATAGATTGAAAATGTGGCATCAACTCTTTGGCATTATTTAGTTTTTTTAATTTCTTTTGTCTATGCAGCAAAAGAAAGAGGAAAAAGAATGAGGGAAAGAGGAGAAAGAGGGAAAAGATTAAAATACAGAGCGACTGTTTTGGTTAAGAAATGTGAGCTCAGAAACAGCAGAATTAGAATTACCAGAACTTAAGTCAAGGCCTGCCCATTCTTGTTTATGTTTGGCCAGACTGTCCCAGCAGTTTTTTGAAAGCCAAATCTGCATCCATAGGATTTACTGCTACAAATTTAATCCTATCATCTTTACTGACATGTCAAAATTTATTATAAGTAGCACCATACTCATTAATGGAGGTACCCACAGAGTAAATACCAATGATAGAACACATTGGCGAAAATCCAGTCCTCCACAAACAAAAGATGAAGAAATGCCAAGATGTTGTTTTGGAACAGCAAAGAACTGAATCTTCAGAAGATTCAGCCTGAGTCACTGTGTGCAACAACAGGCTTGTCAATAAAACAGACCTATTGCATCATAAAGCAGAAAAACAATTTCCTTGTTGCCCTCTCCTGCTGCTGTTATTGTAGAGCTAAACAGTTGAAAAAAGGGGTAAATGAAAATGTCTAAACAATGCTTTTCTATAATGAGAATCCAAAAGGTCATCTGCTGTTGTTTTAGAACAAAGCTTATTGTGTTTCAGTGTTCTCATTATATGATCCTCTGGAAATTTCTCTGAACAATTTTATACCTAGGTTTTTTTGACCTTTTTCTTTGTTTTGGTCTTTTTCTTCTTTTCTTCCTAGAGTGAAAGTTAATACTAAAGAAATACAGTTACCAAAGAAGAAGCAGCAAAGACCCTGCATAAGCACTACATTAATACAGTTGAGACTTCTAAGGAACTGGAAGCTCTGGAGTTCCCAGGCAGCTCATTCCACAAGTCCCAGAAGATTTGCAGCCTTCAGCATTTGACCAGGAAACTAATCTGACGGAAACCTGCTTGAAATCTCTTAGAGCATGGTTTTTGCTAACACTGCAATTTTAAAATTACATAAGGAGTTATGCGTCTGATTTCAGTTAAGTATCTTGCTCCTGTTTAAATCTAGGCTTGCTCCTCATGTGTATGAGTCATTATCAATGACTTTGAAACTACAATATATTGTTGAGGCTATGTTTTGGGGCTTTTACTATTTAAGACTTGTTATAGTTTCTCCAATGCCAGAAAATGTTTCCCTAGTACTATGTTTTAAGGCAGACACTCTAATCTTACTTTTCCTATGTGTTGTCTAAATCAAGGATTTACTACAAATCTAGCTGAAAAAGAAGACACTTCCATGTGCAAACTGTCAAACATAAATGAAGCTCATGTTCCTGCCCTTTGGAAAGAAGAATAACATCTGCAAAATATGTTTTTTCATACTGACAATTAAATGTAATACTAATAACACAAATCAGTCTGCTAAAGCTGCATTCCTTTTAATCATTTGCATCATAGTACAGGTCAGTGAGATATGCCTTTGTTTACTGTGGCTTTTACATTGGGCAGACAAGAGTTTGCCTTCCCAAGTACAACTTATTGCACTAAATACAGTAAAACTTACTTCATGGAACTAAAATCTGAGACAAAGCTGAGTAGTTGTAGAACAGCCCTGTGGTGAAATTAAAAAGACCAAAAAAAAAAAAACAACCCAAAGAACACCCTACCCAACTAAACAAAAATCCTACTATTTTTTTTCCACCTCCTTTTTAGAAAGATCAAATACAAGAAGGTTTATATATGGATTCAATTTGTCAGTATCAATGGGGTAGTCAGAACCAGTGGCTGGTATTGATCTCACTTTTGCTTATCTTAGCATTTCTCAATTTATTCTAGCATATCAGATTTAGGTTTTTCTAATTTGGTGGAAAACAGATAAATTGAGAATGATTTGGTTTAGTAGTAGTAGGCTATATTTTAATGATTAAAGATGACAAAGTAGGAGGGATGAAATTACTAGTTAGTTGTACAACTACAAAGAAAATATGAAGCTTTTAAAAGCTATCAATGACAGGGATGCAAGCCTTCATCCCACAGATGTTCTTTGATACTCCTGTCATAATAATACAGGGGCTCCAGAAAAGTTCCTGGAGCTTTTTTGGGGCACAAAAAATCCCTTTATCTGAACCTGTTTGAAGGATCAGGCCTCACAGGCATTAGTGAGTGCAACTTTCACCCGTAACAACCTATCTTTTTAACTCTTTACCATGACAACATGATACCATGATGTGTCAGACATTAACCATCCCATAATGATTGGAAATTTTACCATAACAACTATTCTTCACTACTCATGTTTCAAACTTCTATCAGTTAAAGCAGCCAGAATTTATCTTTCTTTATTGTAGTTTTTTAAAAGCACAGTACAGTGATTATGCCTGATTCTGATGTGCTACAAGAAATATTTGCCAATATATGAAAGACATTCAACCCCCTGCCACTGACCCCAACAATTTCTCCTCACTGAAAACTTATCTTGGTGATGAGGCATAAGTGAAAAGTAATTAAAGCCATCCCATTTAGAAGTGAAGTATTTTTAAATAATCCTTAGAAGTTGGTAGCACATCAGACTACCTGCGTTTCTTTGGAAACATAGGAAAAGTTTAGAAAATAAAGCACAAGTACAGGATACAAAAAGGTCAAATTTTGTACTTTATTAACTTATTCTGTAGGTTTTTCCCTATATAAATATGTGTGTTTATACGTATGTGTATGCATGTGTATGCATATGTGTGTATGTATATATATGTATAAGAATGCCTGTAGTGTGGCACTGCGTCAACATAATTGAAGTAGCTCTGGTTCATCAGAAACATTTATCCTGCTGCTACACGCAACTACTACTACTATCCATATTTATGCTGCTACTACAGTAGCAGTAGCAGTAGCTCAGGATGGTTTAATTTACTATGCAGAAAAGGACAGAGCCCAAATGGTGAGAAATCTGTGGTAAAAACTGCAGGCTTTTTGCGCCCCCAGCTTCAGCTGGGTGGTTCATGAAGCACTTGGCTTTGCATACAGACAGTCAAGCATCATTCTGTACTGAGGTCTAGCAACAGCAGTTTGGAATAGCTTTGAAATCCTAGATGATGTGCCAGTGAACTGAGGAGACAGGAGTTGGAAAACTTGGATAATAGGAAAAAGAAGCTGCAGAGAGAAGTCCATGCAGGGAGACACTTCTTGTCCATGCAGAATATAAAACAAGGCATTAGAGGATGGTAATTCCTCATAGGTTTGTCATACAAACCCCCTCTTCTTAGTACGTCTTTGAGTTAAATGAAAATCACTGAATGTTTTGTGGCAATTCTTAGCTATTTTCTTACCTATTCCTGCCTGTAAAAGTCTGGTGATACAAATGTTGCTCACGGCTGAATTCAGCACTTTTGAAGTGATACAGAAAAGGAGACATGAGACTTAATCCAAATGCTTGGACGGAAATTAGCTCACTGAAGCTAAAATATTCTTGTTACTGGTCCTTGTTTTAAAGAAAGCAGATTTCCATTTTAGGGAACAGCTAGTAAGCCAGGGATCTGTTCCTGGGATGTGTGCCAACAGTGAGACAGTCATTCAACTGGGTGAGACCCAAAGCAGCACCCAGTACATTTTTCTGACTGGGTTAAGGGTCAGTGCACCAGACTTTCAGACACTCAGTGAGAGAGAAACCATGGCACAAAGTGCCCATAACTCATTGCAAAGGGCCTGATACCAAAGCACATTTTTGATGGAGTTTCTTATCCCAATAATGTTAACAACGGCTCTGCCCTGGTTTCAGTTAATTTCTTCTCAGTAGATGGTACAAGTGCTGTGTTCTGGATTGGAATGAGAATGGTATTGATAAGACACTAGTGTTTTGGGGTTTTGCTAGTCATATTTACCCTAAGTCAAGGACTTTTTCTTCCTTGTCTCATCCTCTGTCAGTGTAAAGGTAGGCAAAATAAACTGGAAGGAAACATTGCTGGGACAGGCGACCTGAACTGATCAAAAGGATATTTCCACACCATAGAACTTCATGCACAGGAGGTAAAATGGTAAGTGCAGTCAGTCTGGGTTCAGGAAGGGGTTTTGGCATCAGCCAGACAAACTGCATTGTGGATCACTTTAAAGAAAAAAATATCATTGTTATGATTCTAATTATTAATATTATGAAAATGATTACTTTCAAATATTATTTTATTTTATTTTCAAACAGTAAGCACTTTTTATCTCAATATATAAGTTTCACTTGGATTCTCCTCCCCATTCAACTGGGATGGAGGAGAAAGACAGAAAGAAGTAAAACATGGTGTTTAACGTACAGCTGGGCTTAAAACCATGGCAGGCTCATCTGAGCTCTCCCAACATGTAAGAGTCAGAGAAACTGCAATGTGAGCAACAAGAGCTGTAACCCTTAATCACAGCAAAAATTTTATAGATCCAGCTTCTTTAGCTTAGACTCCCTATCCCACAGTTGTGGCTCCATAATCACAGATCCAGTGATTTTCCTGCAAAGAACTCTGCTTTGAGCTGGACTGTAGAGGACATAGAATTATTTCAGGTTTTTTAGAAGGAACATCACTGGAAAATCTTTTCCATTATTTCTCATAGATATTTCATGACAATGATACAAAGATATTTAGGAACATTTAGCTTAACCCTATTTTTGCTATGAGGAAATATGAATCTAAATCCAAGTGAAGGGATATTTGTACAAATATAAAGTATTGTTATGGCACATATCTTCTTTTGTACTTTGTTTGCCACATGGTATTTTAAAGAGGAAAATGAATGTGTGACAGGGATCCTCCTGACAAAGGAGATCATTCCTCCCTTGGGCAAATACAAGATTCTGCTAGAAGAGAGACACCTCTAGAACCTGGACAGATTAACAGAGGGAAAAGAGCAAGCAAAAGACAGCCAAGACACAGACAGAATCACAGAATTAATTTGGTTGGAAAATAGCTCTGAGTTCATCAAGCCCAACCTAGGACCAAACACCACAGCAACTAGACTATGGCACTAAGTGCCATATCCAGCCTTTCCTTTAACACCTCCAAGTGACGTCACTATGTGCCTGGACATCCCATTGCAATATCTAGTCACTCTTTCTGTGAAGAACCTCCGCTGGTGCAGCTTGAAACTATGTCCTCTCATCCGGTCACTGGTTGTCTGGGAGACTAGGCTGACTCCCACCTGTCTACAGTCTCCTTTCAGGGAGTTAATAACGCCTGTGCTGAGACTCATTTTCTCCAGGCTGAGCCTTTCTTCACAGGACTTGTGCTGCAGACCCTTCCCCAGCTCTGTTGCCCTTCTCTGAACACACTCAAGCACCTCAATGCCCCTCCTAAACTGAGGGGTCCAAAACTGACCCCAGCACTCGAGGTGTGGCCTCACCAGTGCCCAGTACAGCAGGACAGTCACTGTTCTGGTCCTACTGTCCACACATTTCTGACCCAGGCCAAGATGCCGTTGGCCTTCTGGGCCACATGGGCACAGCTTGCTCATGTTCAGCCAGCTATTGACAAGCACCTCCGGGGACTTTTTTTACTGGGCACTGTCTAGCCACTCCATTTCCAGCCTGTAGCTCTCAATGGGGTTGTTGTAGCCAAAGTACAGGACCCAAGACCTGGCCTTGTTGAACCTCATGCCATTGGTGTTGGCCCATCAACCCAGCTTGTCCAGGTCCTCTGCAGAGCATTCCTACCCTTCTGCAGATCAACACTCCCGTGCAACTTGGTATCATTCACATATTTCCTAATAGACACAATCCTCTCATCCCGATCATCAATTAAGATAATTAAATGGGACTGGGCCAACACTGATCCCTGAGAGAATATGAACAAAAAAACTCCTACTTTCTGGGAACTAGAGGGAATTATAGAGTTGGCTGCAATTGAAAAAAAAGTAAAAATTATAGGAAACAGCATGACAAAAATAATGCGTGAAATACAGCATTTGCAAAGACACAGTGGACAGGGAGATATTTGCTTATAAACTTTTAAATTTTTATGCTGTCGAGTGTAATAATTTCTAATTTTCTCATTTTCAAAGGTTACTGTTTTAGCTTATACTCTAATAAATAAAGTCCTTTGGCCTTCTTATGTGAAGTTGATTTCAAGAAGGTCTAGTCAGACTCAAAGCTTAACGCAGCAAGAGTAGTTTCTGAGCTGATAAAAACATGCTGCTGTAGGTAAGAGATTTAAAATACCCAAGCAGTAAAAGATCAAGCTCACCTTTCAGAAGAATTTTTTTTATTAAATAAAGAAAAAATTATGAACAGATGAGTTTACAAGACAAAATTCACCTTAAAATCAAATTCCAAAGCTTACTGTGGTTCCCACACTCTAGAGAGTTCAGCATTTGCTGCATTCTTGGTATGTACAGCCAGACCTCATTTCTGAAAATCATTCCATTAAGGTTCTGAAAAGTTTTATCTCACAGTTAAACAGAATGGTGTTTTTTCTAATCTCTTAAAGTACAAAGACACAGTTCACTAATATGGTGAAAACATAAGGAGGCAAATTCAAACTGTAGATATTGACAAAGAGATGTATAGCGCAATGGAGAGGTAAGAAGAAAGAGAAATTGAATAATTACATAAAATCTAGCTCTCTCCAGCTTCATCCTGGTCACTTGTCACTCTCTAACACTTACAGAACAAAGATGCAAGTAGAAGAGCTAAAATAGAAATCTTTGTCAGTAAAGTAGCTTTCTAATTGCTCATGTAGCCCTGAAAAATTCAGTGCTGTTGAGAGTTCGTGAACCACACCCATTCGCAAGCTTTGCCCTAACTCATCTGTTTCTCAGATCAGAAGCCAGGATTGTTTAATGACAAGTACCAGCTTTTGTTCACAAACACGAGTTTAAAGGTTAATTATGCTGCACTCATTGGACTTGTACCCAAGAGATGGTCCAGAATTCTAAAAGATGTTATAAAAGACCCCTGTACTAGTTTAAAATTGTGCAGAATCAGCATCTTTTCCAGGCTTATTCAAAAAGACTTCAACCTTTGCAGCTGAGCAATAGGGGAATCAGCAAAGGGAGGAGTGAGAGAACCCTTTTGTGTCAGTTAGGTCTTTCACTTATCACTGAACTCCAACCTTAAAAATATGCTGCTTGGTGGCATTTATCCAGATAAATTTACCAATATTAAAAAAAAAATTAAAATTATGCAATGCCTAAGAGAGAACTGTTTATACCATATATAAACACTTCTAATTATTAAAGTAATCAACAGTATACTACTGGTTGATACTGTGACATGGACATGGGATTCATATAAAATACAGGCATTTTTGTTCAAAATTTGTCATATCTGGAGGAAAACTCTATCCTAATATGTAAACTCTATCCTAAAATGTAAAATCTATCCTAATATTTCCTTTGAAGCATAAAAAACAACATGGCTGAACCCATTTTTTTGTTCAGTGCAAGTATAAAATTAACTTCTCCAAACACAGCTATGCTGTTGGCTATTAATTGTGCCCATTGCATACTGGTTAAGAACAAAACAGTTGGTCAGACACCACAGTAATGCAGAAATGGGTTGCCTGAAGGAGTGATTGCTCAGGAGAGAGTCAGGATAACAGGCTTCACTACTTCTGTAACTTTAACCAGTCTTACAGCGCTCATATGTGAGGAGTTCTTACCAGCACACTGCTGTTCTCAAACCATTTCTGAGGCTGATTCTGAAGTCAGTATACAATGAGTTTGGATTTGGAAATGTCCCTGTCACTTTTTCCACTACTGCACTCTGGCTTGGAGAAAACAAATCAAATGCTGTAGTTCAATCTGTCCCCATTTCTACATTCTGTCTTTCAAAGCCATCTTGTATAAATAAGAGCAAGCCTTACAGTGCTTTTCAAATCAGGAATTAGCATTGATGCTATTTATGAAAATTTTTGCAGATATCTCTTAGAGTGTTCATGTTGACTGAGATAGAATAAGCTGCACATTCACTCAGCTTGTGATGATTTCTAGCATTTTCACACTGTAATAGAATGCTGGAAAAGTTTTATATTTAATTTGGGCAATGGGTTGGACTGAGTAATTTTCCTCTACTGAATAATTTTATCAGAATTGTAAGGTTTTTCCTTGTTTTTCAAAGAATGAGACATGGACATCAAAAGAAAACAGCTGGAAAACTGTTTCACTACGTGATACCATCAACTAAACAGTTTGGCTGCTGTCAGAGAACTTGATTATGTTACACGCATTCCTTGGGTTTACTTTGCACAAAGAAGCATTTTACCATGAAGAAAAAGACACATTCTGTGAGAAATATTGACGTGTACGGCATGATATACACCCATGGAGCATTCCTTGATATAACATGAACATAATGAACATCAGCAATGGTTTGTTGTTGTGGATCTCAGTTATATTTCTGAGTTGAGTTGATGTCTATGAATGTAGGACTAAACTTCAGCCAACACGCTGAAGAACTTGTAGTACCCGATGAAACTCATTTACATCAAAATCAGGTATTCCTGCTTACCATGCACAGTACAGATTCACACACAGATATGCACACAGATTCACATACAGATATGCAAACAATATTTATAAGGCCACATATATGTGTGTATATATACTTGTATGTATTTAAACATCAGTATGAAATTCAAGTATCTACTCACAGGAATTCTCTTGGTGCAACAAAAAACAAAACACTAAATTTTGTTCTCTTATAATGGAATGACGCACACTGTATCTTCCTCTTTTATTAAAGACAGATTAATATTCTCCTGCAGTGAGTCTACCCTGAAAGCAACGTCATATGTTGTTTTCATAAAAAGAATTTGTACATTCATTTTAAAAAGAAGATGTGTTTATTTTCTGCACATGAAGAATGTAATTGTGATCCAAAATCAATAAGTATATTATCCTTATATCTTAGAAGAGCTATCATCACAGATTAAGTTTGCCAGCAAAGAAGCCAGAGGGAAAGAAAAAAGGTGGGAAAGAGCAAAAATATTTATTTATGTACCTCCACTTAAATGCATCTGGTTCTATGAAGATATACTATTTTAATTATGACAGTTTTCTATGCTTATATGTGACTCTCCACATGGAAGAAAATGAAGTACAAACCCAAATAGATAGTACAATGCCTAGTTTATGCTTTTTTAAGGAAACACTTACAGATCACTGTAGATAAGGCCATAAATCTGCGCTGTGCTGTGATGGTAGATTCCTCTCAGGATAATTAGAAGAAGGATAACAACAAAAGCTGGAAGCCCCCAACTCAAAAGGAAGTAAAGCAGATAGCGCCTCTCTGTGTGCTCATCATTCATCACAAGGACGTACCAGAAATTAACCGCCTGGAGAAAAAAGCACAAAAACCATCAGCAGACTTGCTGATTATAAACTATGCCAAAAAATGAATTACTCTGAAGGTCACAATGCAACATATTTCTGCCCCGGTGCAGGTATATGTATAAACACTATTCAACAAAAATACTTCGCCCTCACTTTTTCTCCTCAAGTAATGAAAAGACATTATAAAAACAATATGCTTATTTATATAACTATTTTGAATTAGACTAACAAAGAGACACTCTGTTTAGTAGAGAACACTATTTTTGCAATGTAAAAATAGCCTTTTGGGGCAAAAGTCACTTTTTTCTCTAGATATTCATACCTTCACATAGAAGACTGGCATATAGCATTTCTAAACCTTATCTGTATTTAATATTTTTATCTTATTGTTCAGCTTGTATGAGTCTTGTAAGAAACACACTAAGCTCCTTTGATGGTTCTGTTATCCTGTTCTGGGCTCAGCAGTACAATACAGACATGGAGCAAGTCCACCAATGGTTCATTATGATGATAGAGGGATAGAAAACTTCTCCCATGAGGGGAGGCTGAGGGAGCTATGGCTGTTCAGCCCGGAAAGAGGATGCTCAGAGGGATCATGATCACATCCATATGAATCAACATCTGATAGGAGTCAGTAACAAAGGAGACACTCTCCACATTGATGCCCAGTAGTGGGGCAAGAGGCAATGGGTCCAAATTAACATACAAGAAGCTTCATCTGCATTCAAGAAAAGGCTTTCTTACTTTGAGGGTGGTCAAACACTGGGCCAAGATGCCCAGAGTGGTTGTGGAGTATGTGTCTGTAGATAATCAAAACCAAACTGACCATGGTCCTGAGCAGCCTGTCCTAGCTGTTTGAGGTAGAACAGCCTCAAGGTACTCCTAAAACTTCAACGGTCCTATGATTCTGTGCCATATATGCATAACAGTTTGAGAAAAAGCTGCAAATAAATGAATGTAACCTCACAGGCATCTCTAAAACAGTCTGTGTTTTCTGATGATCAACTCATCATCAAACAGCATAATGTGGTTTAAAACCTTATATCAATCAAAATAGGGGAATAGCTGAAACCCCTTGAAAGAAGTAGTAGTACGAGTAAGGAAACCCTTCAAGTAAAGCAGAATACTTAACATATAGCTTGGATATTTGAATTTTCTTCAAGATGTTCGTAGTAGAAACACTGTCATGTGTGAGCATTTTTTAAAGCACATCTACACACTACTGCCTAATAAACAACTAAATTATCCACAAAAAATTTTTTTTAAAATTTTTCTTCACTTTCTCCACTTCAAAAATGTTATACCGCCTACAGGTCCACATGCTATATTATGATTTCTGGCCTTTTATATGAGGTGCATAGAGGATTATTCGTCTTTTTTTGCATGTAACGTATCTAATTTGAGCTTATGCCTTTAAGCATGTCTTGTCAGTCAGTGGAGACAGGACAGGCACCTTCAGGGACTCATTAATCCTAACACAAGCATAATCATCCCTCTTTATGGCCTACACAAGGGTTTCATGTAATAACGTTAATTTACATGCTTCATTTTCAGCCATCTATTGTGAGGATAAGTAAAAATTCATATACTGTGACAAGACAATGCAACATGATTATTTTATTGAGGGAAATTTTGCACATTTCCTTCGGCCAAGGGCTCGTCTACCCCTTTGTTCAGAAACACCTAATTTTCACGTTAAAGTGCTTAATTACTAGTTTCTATATTCCTTCTGTCGGTCTCATTAGTTACCTATAATTTCAGATTTTTTTCTATTATTTATATGGTATGAATATGCAATACTTTCATTAATAATAAAGCACATAGAATGGTAGCAACTTGTTTAAAAAAGGTTAGTAACTGTTTTAAATGCCTTTTTTAGAGAATGAGATTTCATAGCTATATCCAGTGTATATAATTATATTAATTATATAATAACTATTATGTCTTTTTTGCTTTTTGTTTGGTGATTGGTGCTATATGAACAAAGGCAAAGTTTATTTTCCTTAAAAGATCACAGGTAAATCCCACCACATAATTGCAACTATCCTGTGTAGGTTGAAAGAACACAGAAAAAATATTAATTCCATGGCTGAACATGCATAGGAAGAAAATATTCAACAGGTGAAAATTGTATTTGGACAAAAAAAATCCACAGCTTGTGGAAATATTTGGTTGTCCTGTTCACTTTTACGTGGGACTGAGAACTCATTCAAAATTCTGTTTGTCACTACATGTCAGTAAACATACTTCAATTATGTGCCCTTATGGTGCTAGCTAGGCTGTGTCTCACTGAAAGCACTTCCAGRCAGCAAAATCCTTGAACTCTATATGCCATTACACTCAGGGACTATTGGTTCTACTAATTCTGACAATCTGGTGAACATTGTTCTCAGTCACCAACTAAAATTGCTTTCTATGAAGTGATACGTTATGTCCTTGTTCTGTGTTTGGTTAGCCATATTTAGTTATCTCACCTCATTTATCACAGCATAACACTTAATACCACAACTGCTGTACAGGTGTAAGTGAGGTTGGATTATCCACATTTTCTGCACAGTCACATTTGTATTTTGATAATTACTATTTCTTTTATTCAACCCCTTTGATGCTTCAAAATGTAATCAATTAGATAATACAGGAGCTAATGTTAGCCAATCCTTTCCTGTTGCTGTTCTGCAACAATTACTAGTTCAACAGAAGAATAAAATGTACAGTCCATTTTCCATCTGCTCAGGTGGAAGAACAAATGGGCAACTTGTAATTTGTTCTGATATAGAAAGCATAATAATTGTTTATTCACATAACACTCCAATGAGAGAATGTGCACTTCAGTGAAAGGTTTTTTCTTTTAAAATGAAGCAATTAATGGAAATTACATTCTCAAACCTGGGACACATTTATTTAATTGTTTAATTATTCATTGATTTATCCTTAGTGATGATCACAGAATTTTAGAATTTTTTGTGTTGGAAGAGGCCACCTAGTTCCCCATCTCCCACCATAAGACATTTTCCATTGGACGAGTGTCCTCTTACCAGCCAGAACAGGGTTAATTTTTGCAGTAGCGATGGCTGGGACCCAGAGGTTGTCCTGGATCACCTCCCATCACTGCTGGGGGTTGGGGGAAGAAACTCTTCTGGGGACAAGGGGTTTGTTCTGGGTCAGCGTAATGCGGCCGAGGGACCAGTTGGGTGAGGCTATTTCTGTGTGAATCGTTCACCTCTTTCTTGTACCTTCTGTCAGTGTTGTTGTACTGTTTGTTCCCTTATCTCACTGCTGTTTCCAGCACACTGCTCTTATCTCAACCTATAATCTTTGCAGGGAAGACGGGGCGGGGGAGGCTGGGAGCAAGAGAGCAGCACATGGATTCAGTGGGATCATTAAACTGGAGAATACCAGCCCTAAACGAGGACAACAAAGTTGCTCAAAGTCTCATCTCCAAACTGCCCCTGAACACTTCCAGGGATGAAGTAGCCACAACTTGGCAACCTGGGCAACCTGTTCCAGTGCCCCACCACCTGTGATAATCTGCAGATAGCTGGCAAACAACAGGTGCAAAATACTTTAAATAAAATAATTTCCAATTCAGTAGGAAAACTTCTATTTTCCTTTCTTCTTTTTACAAATAGTTGGAGGTGTAATTTTATAATAATTGTATTGTTTTATGTAATTCCTTTTTTGAAGCTGTTAAGCAGTCTACAAATTATTCTTAAAATAAAAAGCATCAAACCTACTTTAAGATCAATAGACATCTTACAAGTCTGACACGAATTTATAGAAAATTTAAAGTGCCATTAAATTGATGTAGGAGAAAGATTCGGGTATGGGTGATAGCAAGTTAATTATTTTCATTCTGGTTTGCTTGTTGAATTGACACTTTCACTGTTGATTTACTTCACTCTAGCAATAGGTCAAGAAAGCAGAAAGAATCATATTTTTTCATAATTTTACTGTGTCAGAATTGGCAAGTGAAAATGACAGGTTTTTTTTAATAACAGCTTCTAATTTTTTTCTGCAACTTACTTTTTGCAATATGCTATAAAATACTACAAGAAGAAACTTATTTTCCTTGTCATGATGAAAGACACTTTTAGTGTGTGCTCCTAAGATAAATCCATTTGAAAATACAGGTTTATGCTCTTCAGCTGTTCAAAGGGACACTTGTCAGGATGAAGACTTCTGGGTGTCTGATATTAATATAAGGCAAATATTTCAGGTCCATAAAGACCCATTAGCACTTTGCTTACTCCTTTTCTTCTGCAGTTAAGAAAGCTTCATCTTTTTAAAAATTGGGTAATGTTATCAACTTGCTCTGACTTCTCCCCATAAAAAGCAAGAAACAAGACTATACAATAAAAGAGGGAGAGGAGCAAACAAACAAGCAAGGATGATTTGATGGAATCTTTGTCCTGATGCTGAAGTTGACCTCTGAGATCCTTTCCATTCTTACATTTCAGTCAATATCTGAATAGTAGTTACATTTGTAGCAGAAATACAGATATTGAGTATGTCTACAAATACAAGAAGCTAAAAAGAGAACAAGAATTAAAACATGAAGCTTTACATAAATTGTTTTGTAAAGAGCATTGACGTAAGACAAAATATTAAGCATAATTACTATACCTAACACTATGTAGAGAATGGGAAAATTACATTAAAAAAAAGTAAGCAAGTTATCCCGGAGTCTAGAAAGTGAAGATCTTTGATCTGGACCCCAGAAATAAACCTGTGAATGTCCGACTGTACTGTTAAATCTGTGTTTTCTTTAGTTTTGTTGCCTGGAAATGTTGTTCCACCACCTTTTGATCACTTAAAATGGCCTGGATTTTGTGGATGCTTCAGTTACATACCTGCACGGTGCTTGTACTTGATTATCACATTCACCCATTTCTGTATCTTGTGATCAAGGCAGCCACTAGCGGATTTGTATGACATAAGTCAATGATCAAACATATGCACTATGATATGCAGCTTCATAAAATGCAGTGACTGCACAAAGAACACAGAATCTTCTCCTGTATTTTTGTTCTTTTTCAGACATAAGTGTTTATGTCCCATTTAAGTATAAATATATTATTCATTCTGCTTTTCAAATCATGTATATAAAGTATACTATGCCGAGAAGTACAAACATTAATTTCCCAGACTTTTAAGACTGCTGTTCATAGAGAAGTAGCGTCCAGACTTCCTAAACAAATCTGGTTTCCCCTTGGATCCACAAGCTTTTCTAGAGTTGTCACCAATTCAAGCACAGAGATGTCCCCAGCACTCATTCCTGTGCCCTGACATAGCTTACTCACTGCATAATGAGATATACAAATCCAAGACCTATTGCCAGCCAAGAGGAGCAAACTGTAGGTGAGGACTGGGTTGATCTATATTTCAGATTATTTCTCTCCTTTTGAGTCTTTCAAAGTTCAGGAATTATTCTCAGCTGAAGGCCTACACCTACAAAAAGGAGAATCATCTTCATTCTGAGTTTTACTCCTGGCAGCTCATCACTCAGCAGGCTGATGGATTCCCTCTTAAGCACTTTAGTCCTGTCAGATTTCCATGAAGAGTCTTCATGTTAACACAAGCCTGAGGCTCCATTAAATGCAATGTATTATGCAAGTTCTTAGGATTTGACCAAAGTCTACTAAAAAAAAAAATAACACTGAATTTCAACTACAGACATAAAAATGACCAACTGTTAGCAGTCAAATTTTCTGACTGCCATTACAAGTAATTTTTGCAACTTAATGCCATGTAAAACATATAGAATTAAATACTGTCAAACACTGAATTGCCAAAGCTTGAGGCATCCCAGTTAAAAAGAAAAATGTTACTTTGTCCCAATTAGCAAATGGGGAAGAACTCTGAAACAATTTAGGAATAAAGTGAATGAGCAACTGTGAAGAATATAATTTACAGTTTACAAAATAATTTAGAGTAGTTAACCTACAAGAACATCATTTGCCAAGCAAACAAGTTTCTCTATTGAGGCCATCTACATGTGACTTACTAAGGCTAATGAGCATAGGTGAGCTCTTGGAGAGGCCACTAGGGTTCTCAATGAATATGAGCCTGACATATTCCAGGAAAACACCACATATTACATGAATATTACTGGGAGAGRAAGTTGTATTAGATGCAGCCTAATTTGCAATTCTTGGTTTGGTCTGACAGCCTGCATATTGGAGGATTTGTATAGTAAGATATGGAGCTGCATATATAAAGCTGTACGGTATAATAAATGTGCTTGGGACAAATCCTCTTAAAATAACAGAAAAATAAATCAACTCAAATACTGGTGCTAAATATACATTTCTAAAGGAGGGCATAATAATGTATTTTTTTTAATAACCCCACAGCTTGTCGCTTTGACTAACTTTCAGTTAGTAATTTTCCATAACTAATTTGATTGCTCATGGAGTTCCATGTTAGTTCAATTGTTTTTTCCACCATTTACTGTTCTATAATATATCAAATGAGCAACACAGGCATAAGTAGTCTGTAGTAGTAGACTGATGAGGAATGGCTGAGGGAGCTGGGGGTGTTCAGCCTAGACAAAAGGATGTGGGGACATGGTTTAGTTGTGGACTTGGCAACTGAGTTAACAGTTGGACTTAATGATCCTAGAAGGCTTCTCCTAAATGATTCTATGATTCTATACAAATTCTGGCAATAACTATGAATACATATATTCTGTATTTTAATGCAAATTTTTGAAGGTATGTTTGTCATGTTATACAAGTTTAATGACTAAAATGCCACTGACTCAACAAATTACAGTGTAGTTTACATTTAAACTTCCCTTGTAAGAGACTGCTTCAAAAGAAAAACTGTTGAGAGTAAGAAAAAAAATTCTTCCTTGCTCTGAGACAATTCGTCATTGTTCTAAGAATAAATAGTTGTAATGGAAATTAGTGGGAAAAGTCTTTATAGTGTTTGTATATTTACCCTTGGAATTGTGTCACTGCAGATTTAATAAAAGTCATCTGAAGTTTTGGCCTTCTAGTAGCATTGAATTTCAGTGCTCTATGTCTCTCTAATATATAGATATAAAGATATGTGTATATATGCACTAATATATAATAGAAATACAGTCTAACTATCAGTTACTTTTACTTGGGAAAATGATAAAAAGGACTAAGAAACCAACCTGAATAAGCATCCAGCTGAACTGGCAGAGGTAAAGGTAATGGGTAACAGATGCGAGAGCAAAGCAGCTTTCCTCTGAGATATGCTGGCTCATGTAAGCAGAGGCCAGAAATGAAACCTGATGGGGGAAAAAAAGAATACATGCATATTGGAATTAAACAGAAATAAGTTAATATTAACAATACAGGGAAAAAATAGTTTGGAAGTAAAACATACACTAAATTACTATTTCAGAGACTCAGGAAAGATATCTCAGATATTTAATATTCACCCAAAATAAGTTATGCTTAAACACTGTCAACCCCTTAAGCAATTGGATTTGCTGAAGCCTTAGTCGACAAGCTATGATTTTACATCTAGATATATTTTTGTCTGGAATGGAAAAGAATATTGATACTGCATGGATGTTTTTGTTGTTGCTAGATAATGTTTATCTGAAGTCTAGGGCTTTTTAATTTCCCATGCTCTGCCAGTTAGCAGAGGTTGTACCACTCTTAAATTAGTTTTTTTTTAGAAATCTGACACCTGAGACTCTGCTATGGGAAACCAAGGGTCAAGCTTGAAGAATGAGGAAGCACACCTGAGAGAGAGAGTATGTGTGGTAAAGAGTCAGGAGAGGCACCCTGTGGCCATCTGGAGCTGCCTGCTGCGAAGGGACCCCAGTCCCAGCAGTGACAGTCTCAGGTGGTGAATGTGTAACTCCTTAAATGGTGTGAGAATGTTCAGCCAGTGCCCTCTCCACACACTGCACCCTTACATGACTAGACTACAGAGAGACTAAATATTTATTGTTTAAAATTGTTCCCATACAACATTAGACACAGGTTTTGCAATTGGGGTGCAGATTTGCCTATATAAGTCTAAGAGAGATGTTATCTTCTGATTTGAATAAATCCAGATATTTTGTCAAGTAAACAAACAAAATCGAAGCATTTACTGTCTTCAGGCCATCAGACTTGTAGGAATGTTATACCTCAGCCCCTAAGATAGCAACACTGGACAAACGGGAGGAAGCAACTATTCCTTTGTCTAATGCCATACCAGGTTTTCACATATGCAAGGCAGTTACAATTTGGGTTTTTTTCCACAAATATGCCAAATGTCAAAGGACTATATGTTGGCTGGATAAGTAGCCAATGCATTGTGTAAGGAACAAAGGTAATCCAACTCTGACTGCAGTGAATGCAACTAGACAATTTCAACAGAGCATTTTAAATTAAAACACAACTCAGAAGCCTTAAGCTCTATCTTCTGTAAATTTCTTTACAGAAGAAATGGCTCTTCAAGCAAAATTCATAAAAGACCTAAAGTGTTCACATAAAGAAAGGTTCTACTCATCCACTATGCTGATCATTTTCTCTTTGCCTGACAAAAAGTACTACTTCTTTCACCAACAGCCCATTGACTTGTTAGTAACAGAAAGTAATGGGTTCTGGAGACAAATTTGATGTACATAAAATCAGGAGATGGGATAGGTAAGAAAGTTAAAGCAAAGTAAGTTATTTGGATACATGTGGACACTGTATTTGCAACAAAATACTCATATGGTACTGAGTAACCCTTACACTGTCTCTTTATCATGAAAGTACCCTTATAAAGACAGTATAATGTTACCTTATCATGAAATTGAAGAATAACAATGAGCAACTGGGGAACAAGTAGACTAAAAATAGTTATGAAAAGCATTTCAAAATCTAAAGAAAAGAGGGTACGTTCAATATTTTATGTGGTATTTATCAGCTTCTGCTGAGAACTGGCATCTGATCATGGCCATATAACCATTCAGTTTTTAAAAGGTTAACACACAGATTAATAATGACTGGTCTTTGCCAAATTCTGACACTGCTGAAAGAAATCCCATCATCTGGAGTGGGTTACACACAACTGAAATATTTCTGCAATAGCTGCCACCCATGAGGGACAAACAAGAAGTGTTTGTGGAAACAACCCCACAGCATCAGCTCTCTCAAACACTACCAGTAGTAATTTGTCTAAGACTTGAGCAAATGCTTCTACTGACAACAAGCATCTGACAACAAAGGGTGGAAAGGCTTAATAACCTTTTGGTCTCTGAAGGCTTGTGTATATGTCAAGGACAGACTGCCAGTCTAGAGTCAAATAGGGGATGAAAACACAAAAGCAGACTGATGAAGCTCTAGAAATAATATTTTTAACCCCTTTTGGACAGAATGTTGGCTTGAAAGCATTTTGCATTTATAACCAGGAAAATATAATTCCTAACACTCTCCTGTTATTCAAGAAAAATAAGGTTTTGAATATTAAAAAAGAGGAGTAAATCACTATATCAACAGTTTTCCAATTAAAACAATGCAAAGAGTCCAAATATGTGCTAAAAATGCATATCTTTGACAGAAACTGACTTTTCTTAAAGGAACAAGACAGCAATATGGCTGGAGTAATCACTCAGCTAAGAATTCACTGTACTTAGTGGCCTTAGAGTACTTTAGGAAAAAAAAAAAAAAGGTGAAATATAAAGTTTTCATAGACTTCTTATCTTGTATCTTGGTTGGAAGCTACAAGTAAGAGTTGGTTTATAACACAAAAACCCCTGCAAACCAATAATATGCCTTCTCAATAAATTGTTCCTTGGACTAATTGCCCCCTGTCTTCTGTGCCTCACTCAGATATTAACTGTAGGCTGCAACCTTTTATAACAAGGAACATATTACTTTAATAACAAAAATATGTGCCATCTATTGGGACAAATTGTACACTCCTGGATCTTTAAAATATATGCTCATTATAACACCAACTGTCCAGAATTCTTTTTACGGAGAACTTACAGTTTAAATAGCCCTTTTTAATCATTATATACTGACGTTTAGTTCTCTGCTGAAATGATAACATAATGCTTCTTCCTCATTCTCGTCAAGGTGATTAGTTGTGGTGGTTTTATATTGGAGGCATTAATGGAAGTGACTTTCTAAGGGAAGCTGTTAGCAGTTTCCTCCATGTCTGACAAAAAGATCAATCAGTAATTAATTTAAAGAATTGGCAATCTGTTAAGCCATGAAGAAAACTGTACATGCCTCTGTGAAGATACGTGTTATAGATGAAAAAAGCCCAGGAGCGTCTCTTTCCCTTCCAGCCTGGAGGCAGGTGACAAGGCTGGCCTGGCCCCTGTCTCGGCCAGGCCAGGCAGCCCCTGCCGCAGGGGTTCAGCCTTCCTGGGGAGCCCCCTGGGCACTGTCAGGCAGGCAGAGGGGAGGCCGTGGGGCCAAGGGCACACTGGGCCCAAGCTGTCTCCCTACATCTTGCTGCTGAGCCAGGCCGAGCTGGGGTCCTCCGGGCCTCCGGAGCAGCCAGGGCGAGGCCGGCTCGGCCAAGATTCTGCTGCTGTTAGGGTTCACCCGCAACCACTGGGCAGGAGGAGGAGAAGCCATCAGCCCTGGTGTGCTGCTGCTGAGTTCTAGCCTGGCTGCTGAGATCCCAGCCGCCCTCCCCAGCTCAGCTGCAGCTCCAGCCAAAAGCTGCCGAGCCCTGCCAGGGTTCAGTAACCATCTCCATGCCCCAGGTGAGAAATTAACTTCAATCCTCCCCCAAGTGAGAGAAAAGGATGAAGTGCAGGCATGTAGAAGAACAACATGAAGACATCAAGGTCAGTGAAGAGGAGGTCAAGTCCCAGATGGGAGAAATGAGGAGACGCCTTGATCTTGCGGCTGAAATCCTTTTGTAAAGCTATGGAGAAGAATGTAATTGACACATCAGATTCTTTTTTCCCTGTAACTCATTGAAGAAATATGGGGGGATGGATTGTTCAAACTTCTGCTGAAGCAGGCATTGTTGAAATAGCTGTGAATTTGAGAAGTTTGAACAGAAGAGCGAAGAATGATGAAAACCCTGCACCTCCAGGGAGAGAAGAAGATCTCTGTTCACAGAGATGAAGATGATCTCAGAGATAGATAAAGAAAACCTTTTCTTATGAAGAGCTCATCCTTAAAATAGTACTTCATAACCTGACAAGGCCCACAAACACAGCTGTGGGAAAAAACATGAAAATGGGAGGAACTTCATGATTGCAGATTTTCTGGGCGGCTGCTATTCATGAAAATTAAAAACCATGAGACAGCTATTTTCTTGTGGAGCAATCTCCATAAATTACAAGAGGGACTTTTCTCCCTAAGTGAATTGAAGAAAGACTACTCTAGAAGTGATAAACTGACTGAATTGTTTTTGTACATTGTTAGTGAGAAAGAAAAAGCTGTAGGGGGGAGGAAAAATGTTCTAAAGGTCTTATTCTGATTCTTAGTATTCTTTCTTTTACTCACTGTTAATAAAGCTTTCTTCATATCCTTTTAAAGTTTTAAGCCTGCTTTACCTTCCTCCTAATTCAATCTCACAGCAAAAAAATAAGTAAGCATATTCTAGTAAGTGCACTGGCATTCAGCAAACACTGAAAACCTCCAAATCAGTCTTGACCCGAAATTATTTAATTGATAATCCCTTAAATAACTCAAGTAGCAGGCTGATACTTTTAATAATTTGACTGTGATGGTTCCATACCACACTGAAAATTACAGTGATAGCATATAATTCAAAAGGTTCCCCTTGACAGTGAAAAAAAAAGTTGAAAAATAAGATAAATAAATGCACTTCCATATAACAGCAAAAAGCTCTTTGACATGGTCCCCATCTGACAGTCATTTACTCAGTTAATCAAAGGACACTGCAATTCTTTTCAAACTTTAAGATAATTATCTACCAATTATTTGAAGAAAATTATTACCAGGTGATTCCATCTAAGTCATCAACACCAAACTATACATGAATAACATGAGACAATTTACAAAGTTATATGTTCCTGTATTGTCTTAGTTTGGAAATGCAAGATGTGGCCAGTGGTGTATGTTCCATTGCCATCTGTTAGAGGTGGGGCAGTTATCTTCTGTTAATTGGGCCACTTGTTAAAACCAGGTGGGGCAGTTTTCTTTATCTCTTTCACAACCCATCCTCCCTCTGGGGAGATATCTTCTGTTCATGGGCCATGGAGTGTCACTGCATGACTGAAAAAATTACATCATCCCCTTGTGAGATGCTTCGCCCAGGGGGAGGAGCCAAGCATTTCTACCTGGATAGAAACTGATATTTAGAAAACCACAGGCAGCCTTTTCCCCCTGGATTCCCAGAGGAAGACCAGGCCCATCTACACCACTACTGGACCTTCAGAGGAAAACTACACCCTTCTACAGGATCACTGCTCCAAGAGAAGCACATCTGTCACTTCAGGAAGACTGCAGCCATCATTTAATTGGACTGCTACCAACATCCTGACACACAGGGTGTCAGGTTGTAATTTCACTCTGTCAGTTTTGTATTACTGAATTTTTATTTTTCCTAATAAAGAAATGTTATTCCTACACCCAAAGCTTTGTCTGAGAGCCCCCTTAATTTCAAAGTTATAATAATCTGGAGGGAGGGGGTTGACATTTTCCATTTCAAGAGAGGCTACTGCCTTCCTTAGCAGACATCTTTTCAAACCAAAATGTGTATGAAGAGTATTTTTGTACTGCTCTTTCCAAGTGGTAGTCTGTATCTGAACATCTCTCCTCTACTAGATGAGATCTGCTTCTAGTTTCCAGCCTGCACTTTTTCATGGTCAGTTTATGTCTGTTATGATTTCTGTTGTAAGTTTCTCAGGTTACACAGGGTTTCCTCCTCCTTGGGGTTTGCGCTATCATGAATTTACGGAAAGCAGTAGTACTCTCCCTCAGGAGCTCCATTTTTCAGGGTTAATTAACCCACTGTACTCTGACCCACAAGTACTCTGTAGAGATGCCTAAACTGATCTGGACAGCAAAAGCAGTTTAGCTCCTTGAATACAGCATCTGCCTAGATCAATTTACCTTGTTTCTCACAGTAACCCTGCATACTGAAATGTATGCTCACACATGTGAAAACTTGTCCTTGTGCAAAAAAGTCTTTGCAGCTTATGCTCCAATTTCATTGTCCTTCTCTACACTGGTGATACATTGATTCTATGCTTCTTGATAGAATTATATAGGGCTGGACGAAAACATGTAGGCAGAGGTTTCCAAAGATTCTCATCCAGCACTTTCCCTATCTCCCTATATCCATGCAAAAACTTCTGATCACAGTTATACGTTTACATAATCATTTGGAAGGGAATCATCATCATTTGGAAATATCATCTAGTTCCAAAATCTCTGCCATGGGCGCTGACATCTTCCATTACACTAGGTTGCTTTAAGCCCCATCCAGCCCAGCCTTGAACACTTCCAGGGTAGGGATAGCTACAGCTTTTCCGGGCAATCTGTGCCAGTTACTCACCACCCTCACAGCAAATAATATTTTCCTAATATCCAAACTTACTGTCAGTTTTAATCCTTTCCCCTTACTCTGTCATTACATACTCTTGAAAACTGTTTTTCTCAATCTTTCTTGTATGCTCCCTTCAGGTACTGGATGGTCGCAATTAGGTCACTCCAATGCCAGACTGAGCAGTTCCAACTCTCCTAGCTTTTCCTCATAAGAGAGATGTTCCATCCCTTTAATCATCTTGGTGGACTTGCTCCAAGAGGTCCATGCCCTTTCTGGGCTGGAAACCTCAGACCTCATTGGAGTCTCATGAGAGCAGAGTGGAGGGGCCAAATTCTGTCCTTCAACCTGCTGGATGCACTGCTTTGGATGCAGCCCATGATGCAGCTGTCTTTTTAGGCAGATAAATGGTAATACCTCAGTGATCATCACTCAGTGATCATTATCCAGTGATCATCAGTGGTACACCTAGCTTTCCTTCCTATTTTAAATTAACTACTTCTTGGTGCAGAATTTTGCTGCTAGCCTACAAGTCATGACGGTTCAATTTGTTCTAAAAAATATTCCTTTATTTCATTATTCAGCCTTCAAAATGATTCACAGCTTTCTATATGCTACCCCACTACCCCTTAGTGCCAGCGCTTCTCTACTTCCCATCATTGGGGCATTTTGCCTGGGCATGTTATTTTCTGTCCCATAAATCAGGGCTTCAGAACCAGTACAACACCTCTCTATGTCACCCTCTCGTTGTTGTCTTTTCCCCTTAGTCTTTGTCTTCTCAGATCTGAGTTCCTAAACTAATCCTCCTCCATTATCATTTTACTAATTATGTGACACATTCTTGTCAAAGAAAATTATCAGACTAGTTTGGTATGATCTAAGTATAAGCACATGTGAGCACATTCCCTCCTTTATTTATTACTACTGACTGTCAACAGAATTATTTTTTTTAACTCTTAGATGCTTCTGATATTGTATTAATGGGCCTCCAGTTGCCAATATTAATTATTTTTTACTATATATTACTCTTAATATATTATTTTCCAATCACATAATGGCACTCAGAAACACAAGATTTTTTAAAACCACTGGCTGTGAGACCTGCAAGGTATTCTACAAGTGTTGTCAAACTTAGGACTGGGTGCTTTTCTGTTTCAAACTTTGAATGCACCTATCCTTTGAATGTTCCTTCTCTCTTGGTGTCCATAACCTTCACTCCATGCTATTGACTCTACAATCTTGACTTTATCTCAGTGGTGTCCTTTAATATCAGTATCTTCACTGATGGTGTAAAGATTCAACTTTTTTCTGTTTGGAGTCACATCTAATGTATTTACTTTTCCTGCCTCATTGCAAATTTAACCAGAAATTTTGCATTATTCTCTTTTCATCTATATAATAGAACCCCCACCCACCTACTATTGGGACACATAAGACAGAGAGTACTTTGGACGTTATTGGCATAAAAGATTTGGTAATCAGGATGCCTTGGCAAGAGCAAACAGAACTTACTGGAAAAGAAAATTACATCAAGACTTCTGCAAGCAAGAGATGTTGTAAAAAGTGTAAGTTTGTTTATGTGATGGTTTACTCAATCATTGTAGTAAAACATTACTACTCTTCCTAAAATAGTCCACAAACATATGTAGTCCACAACAGGATTGGATTCTTCTGACCATCTCAGAGTCTCCCCATCTCTCTCATCATTGCCAATAATTGGTAACTCTATGTGAGGAAAATGACTGGCCTGACTGGCAGCAGCCGGCAAGCCCCTGAACTGATTGTGATGGTGAGATGACCGTGTTTGGGCCCACAATCCCCTATCTGCTGTGATATGACATGAAACCATGCTCGCCCTTCTGGGCAACAATAGATCCCCCATCCCAAAGCACAACCTGAAGTMATTTTTACAATGGGTGTCACACATGCTCCCCGATGCCACCCCTTTTTTCTATATTTGCTCTCCGGCTCTGGGACAAGGTTGGTGTAAAGTTCTATGACCTGGCTACACTGTGTGGCCATGAGCCAGAGCTACAAATGCTTCCTGCTTGGAGGCCAAGCAGGGAAGTGGGGAGGGAGGAAGGAAGGAAGGGAGGGAGGGAGGAAGCCTGCAAGGGTACTGCTGACATGGTCCCCGCAACCATGCCAGATTGAAATCTGCCCAGGTCCCTCTCCCCATCCTCAAGCCCTCCCTGATGAGTGCCAGGGATAGAGCCTGGTTGCCACCTCCAGTCTCACCACCACACTACCAGCAATCTCTTATGTGGCAAACACTGACTCCAGCAGTGTAGGGGAGCCTGATCCTTTTGAGCCCAGCCTCAGAAAAGATCTGGTCTTATTCCCTGTGGGTATGCATAATAATTGGTTACAGATAAAAAAGAAAGCCCTTAAAGACAGGGGCTGACACTGCAGCAGAAATCTTTTTGGCCCCTGTGCAACTTGGCCCAAAGTGGGAAAATCCACAATGAGACCCCCTAGGTCACTCAAAAATTAAGGAAATGCACTGTACCACAGCGGAATATGGACTGGGGTCCCCTTAGTTAAGTAATTTATGAAGAGAAACTTTTACTACTCACCTCATGACTCCTCATGATAAGTTTTCGGCAAATCTTTTGCTCACACTGACACAATATGCAATATTTATGGTACAATGGAAAAGAAGACTGGAAAATTTAATTACAACATATGCAGGCCATACAACCCAAGCCCTTGCTGCCTTAACTATTGATCACCTTATGGGGGAAGGGGTGCATACCAATCCTAATGTCCAAGCTGCTTTATCGAGAGAAGCCCTAGACAGTGTCACAGACACAGCTTGTTTGGCATTTCTTAAGGTTCCTGATGCCAAAACCCCACAAAAGTCCTTCATAATTATCAAACAAGGTCCACAAGAGTCCTACATGCAGTTTGTGGACAGATTAAAACAAACACTGGATAGACAAATGAATAATTGTCAAGTAAGGGAAATTATACTCCTCAAATTGGCCATAGAAAATGCTAATGAGGACTATAAACACTTTTTGAAATCTCTGCTCCCTGAAACTGAACACACTTTACTCCAAATGATACAAACGTGCAACTGCTTGGGGACACTACAACACACTGCGGCAATCAAGCCGTGGGGCAGGACATAGCAGATGCTTTTGCTGCCCTGAAATTAACCTCTGGAAAGCAGCTGGTTTGTTTGGCTGTGGGGAATCTGGACGCATTAAAATTTTGCCCAAAAGTGCAAAACCCCAAAGCCCCGGGTATATGCCCTTGCTGTCAGAAAGGCCCTCACTTCGCTAGTCTATGCCGCTCTAAGTTTCACCAGAATGGCCAGCCTTTACAGGGAAACTCATCTTGGAGTATGGAGCAGCATCATGCAATGACACAAATTCCACAGCCGATGCAGCAATCAGGAGCAACTGTCAACTTCCAACCAGCCCTACCCCCACCTGCTGGACCACCATAACTGAGCTACAACCAGCCACCAGAGGCAGTGCAGGAGTGGACCTGGAAACCTCCAACACAGTAATGTTGCTTGATTAATCTGCTCATTTGCTTCCCACAGGAGTTTTTGGACCACCAGGACAGCATATGCATGCTTTGCTTTTGGGCCAATCATCCCCTTCCATAACAGGGTTGGTTGTTCTCCCTGGGGCTATTGATTCTGACTCATAGAGATCATGGCTTGGAGCCCCCAACTTCCCTGTGTAGTCCCGGCCAGGAGCAATATAGCCCTACTCATACTTTTCCCCGCAGCACCTCTATCTGCCCCCCCAACAGCTGAATAGAGAGAAGGGGAGGGTTTGGCTCCACAGGGGTCCCACAGATTGTTTAGACACAATGTATCACATCTCAGTGTCCCACATATCAGTGCAAAGTGATTCTGAAAGACAGGGACATCATTTTAACAGAACTGGTTGATACGAGTGCACATGTGACTGTTATCTCAAAAGGCAATGCCCAGTGATTGGTCATTAACAACTGTGCCTCAGGCACTCTCAGGTATGGGTGGGAATAGTCAAAGGTTGCAAAGTCAACACTTGGTGCCAATAACCAGGCCTGATGGGCAGATAGGCACAGTTAAACCATTTGTGCTGTCAGTCTCTCTGGTTTTGTGGGAGGGATGTGTTGACAAAGTGGGAAATTTAATTAATTCAAATTTTCATATAGGGGTCATCGGGATACACGGCACCCCCAAACTTACTTGGAAAACTTCTGACCCTGTGTGGGTGAACCAGTGGTCCCTGTAATTAGACAAACTGCGCATATTAGAAGAACTTGTACAGATACAGCTGGAAAAAGGACATATAGTCCCATCTAACAGCCCTTGGAATTCTCCTGTGTTTGTGATCAGAAAGTGATCTAAGGGGTGGAGGCTGTTGCATGACTTGCAGAAAATAAATGAAGTAATAGAAGAAATGGGAGCCCTCCAACTGGCTTTCCTTTCCCTTCCATGATCCCCAGAAACTGGCATATGACAATGATTGATTTAAAAGATTGTTTCTTTGATATTCTGCTGCATCTGGACAGTGCACCAAAATTCAGCTTTTCTGTACTGAGCATTAGTATGTAGCACCACTGATTTGATATCATTGGGTGGTATTACCCCAAGGCATGTGGAACAGACAATGGCTGGCTATTTCCCAACGGTATGTTGTGAGGACCCTAAGTCCGATTCGGGATCAGATGCCTGATGTTCTATTGTATCATTATATGGATGATATTCTTATTTCTGCAGAAACTGTGATTTGAATGGAAGAAGCAGTGCTGGCTGTCAGCCAGGCTGTTATATCAGCAGGTGATCATTGCTTCTGAAAAGGTTCAAAGCACATCCCCATGGAAATATCTGGGCTGGCGCGTAGGAATGCACTCTATTTCGGCACAACCTTTGCAAATTATAACTGAAATCAAAACTCTGCATGATGCACAAAAATTGCTAGGGACCATAAACTGTGTTCGTCCCTTGCTTGGAATCTCAAATGTAGATTTGGAGACATTGTTTGCCCTTTTAAAAGGAGAGCCTGACCTCTTATCATCTAGACATTTAAATACAAATGCACAAGTTGTTCTTCTAAAAGTATCTGATGCTATCTCACAAAGGCAATCAGCTCACCAGCCTAGGCTCCAGAGTTACCACTATGGTTAATCATTTTAAACCCTGACAGTCAACCACATGCCTTGATATTTCAGTGGGACTCAGAAAAAAAAACTCTGTTAACTATCAAATGGGTCTTTTTTCCTAATAATATGTCCAAGACTATTTCAATGCAAGATGAACTTATGGCCATGTTAATTGTCAAAGCTCATCAAAGAATGACCTCCTTGGCTGGAAGGGATTTTGACTATACATTTTTACCTCTTACAATGTTCTATTTGGATTGGTTGCTACAGAAATCAGAGAATTTGCAAATAGCTTTAGCAGATTACCCAAGACAGATATCTATCCATCCACAAAATGTTAAGCTGTTCTTTTAATTTTCTCCCAAGGCCAAGGAGAAGTAAGACTCCTTTGCAAGATATGGAAATATTCACAGATGGTTCTTGGAAAACCTATAAATCACTGATTACACGGAGTTATTCTGTAACGGGAGCTTGGCAATCTGATATTGCTGTTGTTGAAGTGTCTCCCCAGGTTGTAGAATTACTTGTTGTGGTTAGTGTTTCAGAAATTCAGCTCACCTTTTAACCTAATTACTGACCCTAACTGCTGCCTATGTCACAAGAATTGTGTCTGAAGCAGAAGCCTCTGTCTTAAAACAAGTTAAAATTATATTCTTTTTTACTGGTTGAAACTACTAGTTTTTATTTTAAATCAAAGGACTGCTCCTTACTTTGTTATGTATATAAGGTTGCATTCCAATCTGCCTGGATTTCTTACAAATGGCAATGCCCAGGCAGACTTGTTAACCCTACTGGGGCAATATGTTTTACCAAAGAAAACAGAGCAGGCTCGAGTCGCTCATTTTTTCGCCAAAACTCTGGGACTTTAGACTTTTGAGTTCACTCCAGTACAAGCTTCTAGTATTTTTGCTACAAGTCCTGTCAGCATTGCTCTCTTCCTAATGTGAATATGGGGTCAACCTGAGAGGTCTACAGAGCCTACAAATTTGACAAACAGATGTGACACACTTTCCTGAATTTGACCATTTGAAATTTGTGCATACTTCTGCTTATACCTTTTCAGGTGATCTGTTTGCCTCAGCCCACATAGGAGAAACAGCAAATGATGCTTGCCATCATTTCACTGCTGCCTTTTGCTCATTAGGAACAGATTAAGAGAGATACTGGCCCTGCATACATTTCCCACAAAGTCAGAGATTTTTTCTCCTTATGGGGAATTACCCACAAGATGAGCACACCCCACTCACCCACCAGACAGTCCATTATAGAGTGAGCCCATGGCTCCCTCAAGCATCTCCTGGCCCAACAGAAGGGAGGAGCTGGAGACACACCCGTTGAAAGACTACAGAAAGTCCTATATATTTTTAATTTTTTGAACTGTTCAATAATGGACCTAAATCCCCCTATGACTATACGTTTTGTATCMTCCACATAGCTTTCATGAAAGGAGAAACCATTGGTACTGCTCTGTGACCCAGAATCTGGTAAAATTCTTGGCCCTTACCCTTTGATCACATGGGGGAGAGGTTTTGCTTGTATCTCTACAAAGAAGGGACCACATTGGATCCCTGCAAGGAATGTGAAATTGTTCCAGGAACCTCTACCAGAAGCTGACGGAGGCCAGGATGCTATCAAGCCCGCAGAAGAGGAGGGAGGGAGGGAGGAACTACACTGAGACTGCAATTCCTGACTAACATCTTTTGTCCCACCTGCAAAGGAAACTGTGAACCTTGGGTTTTATGTCAGTGTAAAAATTGTGGAAATCGGTGATATCACAGAGCCCTTTTGGCAAGACCATTTATGATGTGGAGTTAAAAATAAGGTATAAGACCATTGAATTTTTAATTGTAGTAGGCCAAGAGGAAAAGGATAGACCTCTGTCGGCACATTTCTCTTCACAGAGAAAAGCAAAGCAAAATTCTTCCTAAGAATATTTCTGGGTTTCACATTCTGTGAACCTCAGAGAAAGAAAAAACAATTTTTATCTCATTTACTGCTCCTGTATTGTTCACAAGCGGAATTCATCACGGAAGATTGTTTACCTGAAGGGAATTGATCATTGGATTCTGGTGTGAGTGTTTTGATTCACTGACCAATGGAATCCAGGTGTGTATGTGTCGGGACTGTTGGCTGACAGTCATGAGATGCTGGGCAGCGTAGTGCAGTTGAGTGCTTGGCAGATTCAGTTTAGATGTAACATAATATAATGCAATATCGTATGGAATAATATAGTATAATAAAGTAATTAATTAGCCTTCTGATAAGTGAAGTCCTCCTCATCATTCCTCTCCTTTGTCGGGAGCAAAAATATCTACTATAGACCTCGCCTCCCTATTCTTAGAAGGGAAGTTTTGAGGGAATCCGAAAACAGCCATATTTGCAAACAAAACAAATTAGTTTCTTATATCTGGCCAGTCCCTGAATGAGCTTGGGAAGGAACAAAAAGGGAATGTGCTAAAAGATATGCTTGGAAACTAAAGTCCAAAAAGGGGGCTTTTGCCACACATAGTTAAGAAAAAAGCATGTGGTTGAATAGGATGCTATGCTTATGCTTATTAGCACTGCTTGCTTTTATTTGCACTGCCTGGTCTGTTGACCAACCCAAAACAAATGTCTGGATAACTCTGGCTAATGTAACAAAACAAGATATCCTATGCTTGGCTACTCCCCAGAAAATCCACTTTCAACCTGTCTAGTTTGCCTGCCATTGGATGACTGGCCAATACCAAAAAATAATGAAAGTGTGGTGCAGAGTTCAAATCCTGTTGATGCATGGAATCAGTGGGCCTCTTACCTGCTTGAAGCACTCTTGGAGCCCCAAGAATTAAAGTTCCTGAGTTCTGTGAAAATGGATTTTGTGTTAATTTTAAATACATGGGTAGAAATCAGTCTAAAGYTTGGGATTTCTCTCTATCAACCCATGTGTAAGAATCATTTGGTGCATTTATACTTCTGGCAGCCCTTCAAAATCCCGTGTGCCCCCCTACAGCTGCCATCAGGAATGCTTTTTGTTTTTGGCAATCAGGCCCAGGCTGCTATCCCTTTGCACATAAAAGGAGGTCCCTGTATTTTGGGATGATTAACTATGCTAACACCTAATGCATCCACAATTTTACAGCACAAATATCCCCACAGAATAAAGCACAGTTTACATGCATTTCATGAATATTGCAAGGATAAATTGTCTTTGTGGTCTGAGATCCAGATGAATTGGGCCTCTTTGCTTTGGCCAGGCCTGGCTGCAAAAAAGGCTTTGAGCCAATTAAATAAGGTAGCTTGCTGGCTGGCAAAACAAATGAGTGCCACCAGCTCTGTTTTATCAAATTTATTAATAGATGTCGAGAGTGCAAGGCACACTCCTTTACAAAACAGGGCTGCAATAGATTTTTTTGCTTTTATCACAATGTCATGGCTGTGAAGATTTTGATGGAATGTATTGTGTGAACCCTATGGAATCTATGCTTTTATGGAATCTATCCATAAAAGCATACAGCAGCTAAAGGATAGTGTGTTTAAACTAAGAGTAGAATCTGGATCTTGGCTAGACAACCTATTTAGTGGCTGGGGTTTAGCACCCTGGCAAAAGGATTTTTGTGGGATAAGTATGAATGTGATGATTTTGATAATAATTGTATTAATCATGATACCTTGCTTGCTTCAATGTGAGCAGAGATTAATTAATAAGACCATTAAAGGAGTGGTTTTGGTTGACACACAGCAGGAGATATTGGGGCACACAAGACAGAGAGTACTTTGGATATTATTGGGATATAAGATTAGGTAATCAGGATGCCTTGACAAGAGCAAACAGAACTTTGGGGATTAAATCAAGACTAGCTGAAGATTAAGTAAAGACTTACCAGAAAAAAAAATTTAATTAAGACTTCTGCAAGCAAGAGATGTTGTAAAAAGTGTAAGTTTGTTTATGTGACGATTAACTCAACCATTGTAGTAAAACATTACTACTCTTCCTAAAATAGTCCACAAACATACGTAGTCCACAATAGGACTGGATTCTTCTAACCATCTCAGAGTCTCCCCATCTCTCTCATCATCGCTGATAACCTACCAACCAACTAACCAACCAACCTTAACAAAAATTCCACACAAGAAGACAACACTATTGTCAACCAAACCAAACATACAAAGTTTATTCAGTGACGCCAGCTATAGATGATATGACCAATTCAATGAGCTTTCTAATGATTATAGAATTTATTAAACTCTAAGTTCAGAATTAGCAGACCTTAACATGACCTTATAACAGAAATTTATAGAGAAAACAATGAGTCTAAGTTGCCTTTTTAATATTGTACAAAAGAGAAAAAGGAAAAACCAGAAGACTGAAGAAATTCTATACCGCTCAGGTAAAAAAAATCAACAGGGAAGTAAGTTATCTGAAAACTGAAGTAAGAATTATGTATGAAAAATAAATAAGTGCAACACATAGCAGTAGTAATTCCAATTTGTCATGGTTAGTGCTGAAATGCTACCATTTATTAGACTTTAAAATAAAGATACAGCACATGACACAAGGAAACAAATTTTATCTTTATATTGCAACAAATGTGGAAATACTAAATACTGTGCCCCAGACTCTTCTAGTAAGACCACCCTCCAGGGATGCCATGTCCCAGAAACTAGGGGATAAGGCTGGAGTAAGGAAGATATAACTTTCATGGAATAGGATTAGGACAGGGAATAATTTAGCACACGGGACCATGGCACCTGATGGGATGCTCACGTGAGTGTTGACTGAGCTGGCTGTTGTCATTGTAAGAACACTTGAGATAACCTTTCAACAATTAGGTCACTAGGAAGTGCCCAAAGATTGGAGGAAAGCAAAGGTCAAGAAGTGCAGGGAGGAGGATCAGGGCAACTACAAGTTGGTCAGTCTCACCTCCACCCTTGAGAACGTGATGGAGCAGCAAATCCTGCAAACAATTTGCAGGCACATTAAGAATGAGACAATCATCAGAAGCAGCCAGCATGGTTTCAGAGAGGGAAAGTCATGCTTGACCAACTTGATAAACTTCTGTGATGAAGTCACTGGCCTTGTAGATGAAGAGAGAGCAGCAGATAAAGCATATATTGTCTACCTGGACTTTAGTAAAGTCCACCTGGACTATTTGTCTACCTGGACTTTGACTTTTTCTCTGGCAAGATATTCATAGATGAGCTGTTGACTTGTAGGCTGGAAATGCAGACAGTGAGGCTGACTCAAAACTAGTTTGAACTTTCTTGGAAAGTACTGATTTTAAGTGGTTTATGTGACTACACTTCAGAACTGTTCAAAGGTCTACAATGCAGATGATGAATTTGAGGCACAGTGACAAAAGAAAGAATATTCCTTAAAAAAAAAAACAACTGAAAGAAAATGTTTTTCCTTGCATTTTGTGGCAAACCATATCACAAAATTTATTTCCATTCAGAGAATGAACAACACCCAGTGAGAAGGACCGGAAGTTTTGTCTTTTAAAAACCATAGGTAACTGATTTACCATGTTCCAGTCAACTCTGGATAGGGCTGTCTTAATGTTCTGTCCCAATTTTTCAGCCTGACAATGTAATAAATACTGAAAAATATTTTACTAATAACTAAGTCTATGCACTATTAGCCATAAAAGTTGTAAAACGGGAAGTTTCAGCATTGATACTGCTAGTGTTAAAACCCTGAGAGAGTAAGCAAAAGAGAAGGTAAAAAAAGAATAAAGCAATAAAACATAATTTATAGTTTTAAGAATTGAAAAATGTTTTCACAACGGGAGAGTAAATTTGAGAAGAATAATCTTTCCCAATTGCAAGAAGTGATGAAAAGGCAGCATGCTGTGATGGGTCAAGAAGAAAGAGAACGTCTTGCAATACTTTAGGGGAGGAGCTGTGGAGAAGCTAATCCCAGCAAATATAAAAGCATCAAGCAGCTGAACAACAAACATTTAGCCCTGGAAGAGGGCACAGGCATAAGGTCTGACAAATCTGCTCACAACAGTTTTACTTTCCCTTTTCAAAAGGAAGCACACTGCCTCCTGCAGCTGAGAAAAAGATCCTTCCCACCTAGAGAAACCCATACAGCAACTGGTCAACTTTTTAAAAACACTTTGGAGTGTACCTGTGAGGAACACATCAGTATATTTATGCCAGATTTTTTCAATTTATGTAAAATGCTGTTTCACAGTATGAACCCACAAAGCTTTAGACCTTCTCTTCTTCTAGACAGAAATGGGTTCTTATATGCCTTACTAAAATGGATCCTAACAGTGGCCATCTAATTTCTTTTCACATTAAACAATTTTTTCTTTTATCAATTTTAATTAATTGTCTACATGGAGATTGTCTGCCTTACAGAGATGTTTTATATGGATCTATATTAAAAAAGAAGAGAAAACAAAGAGCCGAACCACAGGCTATCCATGATTATACCAACCCAATCTCAATAGAGGAACAGTATCAAGACCATAATTTAAACTGCTGTTCCTTTTGTTGAATTTAATTACAATGAACAATAATGTAGGAAAATAAACACATTTAAACTCTCATGGCCTCACTGAACTGCTCTCTTATGCTTTGATTTTACTTTATATGGCAAAAAAAGGAGTTTCCCCCTTGAACACAGGGACACTGCTTAATAATAGTACGTATAAATCATACTTTTTGTTGTTGCTTCATAGGACTGGACAGCACAGATGTGAGCCAAGTATTTTTGTGTTTTGTGTTCTGACAATAAATGCCAGGACAAAAATAACAGCAAGGGATGTACAAAAAACCGGAGAGCTTCATGGCCACCAGCAAATATTTTAAGTCACTCTTTCTGGAAAAAGTAACAATACAACATACAGCACATATCAGAGCACAGAGGAAAAGGTTATAAAAGTTAGGAAATTCAAAATATAGTATTTAACTGGGTGAAAGTGCCATAATTAGCTTTTTATGTTATATTTATTCTGTATTAATATTTTTTAAATCAGGACGTAAAGTTCCTTTGTGAATTTATGTGAATGCTAAATGCCTTCACTGATCATTAAGTGGTTTATTTGAGAGGAGTGCTTTGTAATTGACACCACAAAAAGAACATATATGCGGGTAAAGCTTTATTTGTGTTTTCAGTTAAGTCAGTGAACATACATATTAAAAAAWAAGTACCTTATGAACAGCAGCACCATAATTTTACTCTATAATTTGTGCACATTTTATATTTTAGAGCTATTTTATGTTTACGATTTATTTACTTAGATTGTTTATTCCTTATCACTCTAAAATGACATTGTAAGAAAAGCCAAACAGCTAATTGAAATAAAATACCTTGAAATGCTGAAATTACAACAGTGATATATGGTGCTTTTGTAAAGATGTTTACACTTTATTAAGCAGCAGAAGTGGCAATCATTTTCAGTAGTGATTAAACATCAGTAACCATATCTTACTTATTCCTTTCCCCTAGCTAGGCAGGAAGGAAGTTGGCTTCATGCTGGGTTCAATCCCTGCCCTCTTTGCTTCCCATTTTTGGGCACATGGACTTTTTTTTTGCTTCTCTGAGCAAGGAGGTGGCAATCTGAGGGTGCAGGATAGAGGTAGGAAGGTATGAGGCACCATGATGCACATGTGCACAGCAGCACACAACTGGCTACACAGTTGAAGTTAGCTGTTGGGGAAAGACTGGGATAGCTCACATCCTCCTCAAAACAAGCCTGACACATGCACCCAACTGCATAAGGTCCTCTAACACAGTTTGTCTTCTGCTCCAGTTGTACCGTACCTTATAAATAATATGTTTAGGAAAAATAAGGACTAACACGCTCTTAGAAGGTCCTAACTCATTTAATTTTAYAACCAGATTCAGAAAAATGTATCCAGCATAGTGCCCTGCAAAAAGTTTTTGTTATCACCTTCATTTAGATCTCCAACAAAGATACATGTTGTTTTTGTTACTCATTACAGACCAAGAGCCAGACATCCTGCCCTGCTGCAAGAATCACAACAACATAATAGTTTAAATGTAATGATGCAAAGAGAAGCTGAAAAATCTTCTTTGTAAAACTATCAAAAATTTCTCAATAGTCTCCCAGGTTCAAGTACTCACAGAGAGCTCAGGGCTCTGCTCCGAATGTGCTTATTTGGCCGGTCTAAAAGAAGCTCCTCTGATGGACTTTGATTTTCTACAGTAAGATCTGTGTGATATTGTTTTCTATCTAAATGCTCAGATAAGACCCTAAGCAGATCTGCCTTGACATTTTAATTTTCTCTAGTGGTTTCTCAGGTTGGATCTATGTTCACTTATGGAGTTTATCGAGAAAAGTTTTCAATAACATGGCTTTTCACTTCCTACATTTCTGGATGGAGTTTTTCTTGAAGTTCAGGTATAAGTTTCCAGCAAAAAGTACACACAAATTTGATGACATGACCATTTATGAACTCTAAACTGAATTTAGGACTCTATCCAGGTCCAAAGAAATGTAATGCTGGGCAAGTAAAATTACAGAAAGAGAAAAACATCTGATGACCTCTGATCCATTGTGTAAATAGTTTGGAATGGTCAGTGCCCATGTTCCATGGTCAATGCCCCAAGCCTGTCAGTGTTTAGGAGGCATTTGGACAACACCCTTAAAAAATGCTTGAACAATTACTCGTCCTTGAAGAGATCAGGCCATGAGACTCAATGATTATTGTAGGTCCCTTCCAATCAGAACTATTGTAAATTTTTTGTAGTCTACCAAATGTTTTCTTATCTGAAAATGAGAAATAGAAAATTACTCCACAGAACCTAGATGTTGGCTGGAGAAACGTGCAACTCTACACCTGCTTGCCTGCAGATTTCCCCCTGTAGGAGACACAGCAGGGAAGGGCAGGAGGCAGGGCAGACTCACCATAAACTGGGATCAGGATACAATCAGCATGCAGCCATGGGTAGTATTTTAAGCATGGTAAAAAAGGAATTCCACCTTCCTCCACAAGGCTAGTCAATTGTCAAGGATAAGCTGTGTGCTGTAGTCACATGCTGGAGGACACAGATGCAACCAGCTCTAGTGGAGGGTGTCTCTGCTCACAACAGTGGGGTTGAAAATAAAACAAACCTTGAGCTCCTTCTAATTCAAATCATTCTATGATTCTATAACTATTTATTTGTCTTCTTAAAAAAGAAATAACCAAGATGTAATTCCAGACAAAGAGTGTCTTTTGATTTCATAATGCCTCAGTAGCAAAACTCTGCCTAAATCTTAGCTCCTCTATACAGCTCTGAAACCATCTTGAGGGGCTTCTATTTTTCAGTTAAAAGACAGTGGGTTAAGCAACAACTCCTAATTTGAGGTAATCTGAGACATTTACAGAATCAGTGGCTGCATATGCAGATCAAAATGCAGGTATACTAAAAACGCAACTCCTAACAGAAGGCTGGTCATAGTAAATAATTATTATTCTCAGCAGTACCTCTGTTGGTAGTGTGCATGCTGTCTACAGTCTCAAAAAAAAAAAAAAACAAACAACCTGAGGTTTACATAGATAGAAACAGATCTTTACAAGACGATGGGATCTGTCTTCTTCCATTAGTTGGAAGAGSTATCCTAACATTAAGTCTGGTGTGAGAGGAAAGAATGTTTAATTGATGTAATTCAGGTTTTGCCAGAAGTTTTAAAACATAAGCACATTTACTTAGCATTTACTTACAAACAAAGCATTCTTCAACAAGGGCTAACAGGTAATTTACCTAGTTCTACTATTATTTTTAACCTATGATATCAAAGAAATGTTTACCCAGTCAACTAATGATGACAGGAGACAGTCTTAAACTTCAGCAGGGAAAGTTCAGGTAGGACAGCAGGAGGAACTTTTCCACAGAAAGGGTGATCAGATGTTGGAACGGACTGCCAAGGCAGGTGAATGACTCACCACCTCTAGAGGTGTTAGAGAAAAGATTGAATGTGGCACTTAGTGACATGGTCTAGCTGACACAGTGGTATTTGGTCAAAGCTTGGACTTGATGATCTTGGGATTCTTTTCCAACCTAACTGATTCTGTGATTCTGTGAATTCAGTGATCTGTATAATTTTTTTTTTTTTTTTTATGATACAGGAAACTTTATTTGCTGTTTTCACTGTGCGAAAGGCTTCAAAACTGCCGAGCAGCAGAAGGTTTCCCTACCTAACAGAAACAGAAAAAAAAAACCCTCTAGATTTTGTTTTGCTAGTGGAGAGATTGAAGTTGTTACCCATAATAACCAATGCCACTTAGAAATTGCATGGGCTTTAAAAAGCAGTAAAGATTTACGGTGATGCCACTTGAAGACAGGGGTTTTCAGATGTGTATAACAAAATCGCTGGGACCATGCCAGCTAATATAGATTATTAAATAGCATTAAATAATGTCTTGGTAGACACAGTTTATCTGTTCTTTACAGACTCATCTCTAAACAAATGGGAGTATGAACTTAGATAAAAACAGACAAACAAAGACAAATGCACTAAATATGCCAAAAAGATAAGGATCCTAGAATTGTATCTACCCCAAATCAATAGCATCAATTACGTATTAAGTATAACTTTTAATACACACATATTATTGTAAAAATAAATTCCAGAAATGGTTCAAGTATTTATAGAATTCAGAAGGCGAATCCTCCTGCCACAGGAGGTGGTACAGACTGTTCACTTGTTCAGGGGTACAGACTGAATCACTTTTTCAAACACAAACACAGAAACCTCCTTATCTAGCTAGAACCTGCGCTCAGTGGTTCTGCCAACATGTGAAAAGGAACTGCAGAGAAAATCAGCTATTCCCAAAATTATTGTTACTCCAATTGTCTTAACAAAATAAGTTATTTAAAATACACTAGTGTTTATTCTGGAATAAGAGCACAAGACTATGAAATTGGTCTGAAAACTTACTCTGTACTTCCTGCTACATGATTTTGATATTTAGGGGCCAGAATTTCTAATGTATTCTACAGAATATAATGTTTTGCAGTAGTTTCCATATATATAATGAGAATACAGAACATATTACCACATTATTTTCTTTTTTTAAGTAAATGGGCTTGCAGATAGTAGTCCTGCTCTGGTCCAAGCTGCTGGTGGCTTGTCAGCAGTGCCCAGTAGGGGAAAGAAAGCACCAAATGGGTCCAGCCCACTGCTGCACCTGCTGTGCCTGCCCTGCTATTCCCTGCTGAGGAAGGCGCTGACCCTGGAAGAGCTGCCTTCATCTGCCATTGGAACTGCTCTGTAAGCTCCTGCCTTCCTGGGAGGGATCTGACACCATCTTGTCCCTTTGTCCTTCAAGCTATGCAGACACCCTTGTCAGGTGCAATCTTGGGAAGGGTATTCAGCATTTTGGCTCTGACTCATGTTCAACTTGTCATTGACTAGGACCCCCAGGTCCTTTTCCATGCTTTCCAGCATCCCAGTCTGTCCATATATCCAGGGTTGCACAGTCCTGGCCGGAGCTCTATAGTAGACTCTCGCTTCATGTGTTTGCCCCTTGGTTTTTACCCAGAGGCTCTCAACAGCACTGCCAATTGTGAGTTCCATACATTCTAACCCTTCTGTTACATACAGTGCCAGTGCCCCCAGCCTCTTCTGCCCTGCCTATCCCTCCTGCAGAGCCTGGAACCATCCAACAGGGCACTCCAGTCACAGGACTCATTCCATCACTTATGTCAGTGATGTCAAATCTCTAGGATACAGCAAAAGCCTTGAGCTCTTCTTGTGTGTTCCTCACGCCCTGTGCATTATTATAGAAACATTTCAGGTGTAGTACACTGTAACCAACACCTCCTAGAGCAGATTGGGAGATCCCACTGGTCATCACCCTTGAGCCTGATATTTTTCCTTTCCAAGCTAGTTTAAAGCTCTGCCAATGAGCTCCACTACCTGCTGTGCTCTTTCTTCCCTCTGATAAAGCTGTATCCCATCACATGTCAGTAGACTAGGTCTTGAATAGATCATCCCATGACAAAAAAGCCCCAATTTTTTCCAATTACATCAGCCTCAGAGCCACGCATTGACCCAGTGGATATGCCTATTCCTATCAATATTATTCCTAATATGGCAGCAATTTTCAAACCACTTTTTTGTTCTATTGTGTCAAATGGAAACCAGAAAAAGAAACCGAAAACAATTAAAACTATTTTCCAACCAACCCTCTTGCACAAAAATTGTTTTTTGACAATAAAATATTTAACAGGTGATTAAGACACTAAGGTATTCTCAGGTTCAAGTATGATATCTTCTACTGTACACTCTACAACAGTGAGGAAAGCATGTCATATGTAATGATCATACTGTATTTTTAATTATAGCTAAACTGGTATCCAGACCACTCCATGTGCCACTAGTTGAGTGCCAAAAAATGCTGCAAGAATAGAAAATATTCTGTGACTTCATAAAATGTATACTGTATACTGCTGTGCACTGGAGAATATCTCTCAAATCATAACTCACATACAGCATTCAGCATGAGAAGGATAAATACCCATGGCTTAATAATGTTTTCTGGGATTGTTTTAAGTACTGAATGTGCTCCTGCCACTCATTACACAAAGACTACTTTTTACTTGATATGACAGAACCAAAGAACTTCAGATTTACGTTCTCTAAAAAAGTTATTTGAAAGATGATAGCTGCCTAGCCCAGGTCACATTCCTTCTCTCAGATGACTGCAGCTCCTCTGCAGGTCAGTTGCTGTAAAACTTGGAGCTGTTAAAGTCCAGCAGGCCCAAAATGATGAATATTTATCATGCATGTGTGGTAATTCTGCAGGCAAAAAGAAGTTGACCGAACACAGAGTTCTGAAAACCAGCTTTGCAAAGTACATACTTAGATTACATATACAATGAAAACAGGCTGAGCAGAACAGCTTTGTGTATGGGAGCACATGTAAGAAAGCAAACACTCTCTCTGCTTAACTGATAGTTCTAAAGCTATGTGGTTACATTTACCTTCAAGACAGGAACAAAAGCACTTTTTCTGCAACCTCTCTTTTTCTAGGAATGTGATATTTTCATTATCTTTTATTGCAATGCCAGCCAAATACAGAGAATATTTTTCTTAAACACTCACACATCTCAAACCTGTCTCCTTATAGAGTTCTCTCCTGTACTTAGTTTCAACATTTTTCTTGTTCCTACAGAAACAGGGATATTTTTGCTGTGACCAAGTGTTTCAAATTATTCCTATGCTTGACTATACTAATAATAGCAACTGCTCTCTTCAGACCCCTCACGTTTTAAACTAATCAACACCAGAAGGTCAAATCTACATAAAGCAGCTTATTCAATTATTTACTGAAATGACCTCATCACCATCTTGTGGTTTTCTGTTTCTTCTTTATATGTTCATACAGTTAAATACTATCACAGAAATGTCTTCTGAGCTCCCAACTTGCATTGATTACATGCTACTTGCTTTTTGACACCATAGCAAAACTGAACTTTGTCATTTCAAAGAAAACAATTTCCTTAGCTCGTCAGTTAATCTCATCTGTGGAGGCACCTTCCAACACTCTCGCTCCCTCCACCTCCCCGTTATGCCACCCACCTCCAAGCCATGTTTGCAAATAGCCCAAATGCATGTCCACAGGCCCGTTGGCACAGTGAGGAGAGAATTTCTGCCAAGCATGGCCATTGCCCACGTTGTGTAGGGTCAGTAAGATCTGTGTATCTTCTACACAGATGAGATTTCATCTGCCTTATGCTTTAAGGCAACTGAATATGAGCCAGCTCCAGATCAAAAGCTGCATAGTATGGCTAACACTGTGTAATACTTGAGAAAATAAGTCTTATTGAGAGACCAAGCCCCACATTAGTTTGAGCACAATGCTACTCTTAACTGAGGCTAAACAGAGCTGCCCTGAGTCCAGTTTGAAGCAGGGCAAGTGTGTATTTATACACTTCTCTGCTAGGAAAGGACTTCACACGCATATCCTTGCTTTCTAAGGCCTGATGAACAAAATGTCCCTGGGTAAGATTTGGCTCATGTACTTCATTTTCCCCATTGCATAGCCACCTGGATGGGAATTTTTAGGAGACCAGTGGATTTGTTCAAAAGAACCACGTGGAAATTAAGGGAGGACAATCGTGAGCTCATTGTTGGTAGGAGGGCCACTGCTTGCCCTGGTCCCCTGTGACTTCAATCAGTCTCTGCTACAGCCCAAAATGGTGCATGCTGACCATGTGGCCTTGCTGGAAGCATTAAAGTGCAGGTGCATGCCTGGAGGAGAGTACCAGTGAACAGGAGCAGATAAAGGAACAGTGACACATGCTAAATTCAGGTGTTCCACTGCCCTGGATTTAAAAGCAGCTGAGACCATACTGGATCCTCATGTGGTGACCATATGTGGTGGCTAACAGCTGGCCTGAAGGCCTCACAGTTATAAGTAATCTTAACTATAATTTTACAACTGAAACATAACCGATTATATAGCTAATTATGTAATTACTTAGATAATATAACATGACCAATCTGGGCTGTCAGGGAGCAGGCCCAGGCTGTTGGGGACACGGGCAGCTATTGGCTGGTTGGCCGGGTGGCAACTGGTTCAGCCAATCAGGATTAACCATGGGGACCTCCAACTCTATATAAGGAGAGGAGCGCTCAATAGAAGTTGGCTGCTGTCACATGATCCGTGATGTGTTTTGTCACATGTCTGTCTCCAATATCAGCAAACACATTTCTCACAACTAAATACATTTCTCTCTCCTTTTTCTCTGTTTCTCTTCTTTTCCTATCATCTTCTTCTTCTCAAAATATACTGTAAGCTCGACTGTAAAAATTCCAACCAATGCTTTGTTAAGCACCTTGTTCTGTTTCGGTAAGTTAAAGTTTGTGAAGTGCCTTACTTTCTCTGGATTGTTTCAAAATTTGCCAGGTTACCTTATTCTACCTCAATGTTCTAAAGTTTGCAAGTAAAAATTTGTTTTGAACCTCCTGAGAATTTTGTTGGTTCTCCAGAAATTCCTCAGAATTTTGTTGTTTTCACTGGGACACAGCCCAGAGTAAATCAACCTTCCTCTAAACCTGCCAAGTGGACCAAGGTATTACAGAGCTCAGAAAAAAACTAGGTAAAAAAAAATAGAGATCTCCTAAAATTTCCCAGCAATTGCAGGCTTCCACAATGACTCCTTTGGACAAAACTGGCCACTTGGTGAAGTAGAAGATTTGTGTAAAGCACCTAATTAGTAAAGAAATGAAGAATTTGAGGGATGCCATCTGCTTCTTCAGTTCTTCATCACCAAAAATGTTGGCAAATTAGAAGCCTTACCTAGGTTGTCCAACTGTGTTGCTGGTGTAGAAAAGGTCTTGTCCTACAAATTGTGTTATGAGCAAAGTATAACTACCACGGAATTACTGCAAGACTCATTTACATATGCCTCTGAACATATATATCTCTGCCTTTGACTGGATGTAAACATCCAACAGTCACATTCTGAAAGTACAGAATTAGGCAAATGTTTAAAAGACCTCGTGTACAGCATATGCCAGGGTACACCTTTCCTACACAGACCCAGATCGCTCACTGCAGATTTTCCTTCACTTCTCTGATTTGCACACAGACAGCAGCAAAACTCGGAGTCTTATTTGGAAGCAATGTGAATGTAAACAAAAAACATAAGTTGTACTTTTCACTCTACAGGATTAGTCATTTAAACCTTTTGTCACTGTGAAGTTTAAATTTATTCAATTGAAAAAGGTATTATTTTTCTATGTTTTACTGCATTTTTGAGTCTTGAGTAGAAATATAAAGCTCTAAGATTACAAAAATTAGTATAAATGCAGAACAAAAGATCCCAAAATTCTTTTCATAGTTCTTCCCTTTCACAGTCTCAACACTGTTACTTACTTTGCTAGTATCTGTACCATATTAGAGCTATTGATATGATTGCTTAAGACAGAGCATCAATTCAAAGTGTTTTAGTGACTAAAATATGAAGTTCCCTTTCATTGTCTCCTTAGGCAAATTACTTGTAAATAAAATCCACATGGAATAAGTATAAAAATCCCACATGACTGAAATTTAGGAAATGTCAGTCTTGTAAGCATTTGGATTGGAGTGTGGGTAAAGACTGCCTCTCAGTGGGCACATCTGTTGGTGTCAAAGTGAAAGTCACCTAATTAACTGTAAATCATCATCATATCCAACTCTAGTGAGTTTGTCACTAAGCAAATAAACCTGAACAAGATTGCCATCAAACATTTCCCAAGAAATTCAGCAATTCCTATGATTTACTATACTTTTCTGCACTATTACATGTGTCGTAACAGGATCACAGAATCACACAGAATCACAGAATCAAGAAACTCTGAACTCTGACATCTGACATCATCTCTGACACCAACCTCTGACTGAAGACTATTATGCCAACGAGACCATGGCAGTAAGTCTAGTCTTTCCTTAAATGATTCAACCACCTCTCTGGTGGTTGAATCATTTAAGAAAAGACTAGACTTAAGGAAACCTCTCTGGGCAACCCATTTCAATGTTTAATCACCCTTTCTGTGGAGAAATTCCTCCTTATGTCCAACCTGAACCTCCCCTGGTTCAGCTTGTGTCTATTTCCTCTCACCCTATTGCTAGTTGTCCAGGAGCAGAGATTGACCCTTACCTGGCTAAAACCTGGAGTTGTAGAGAGTGATAAAGTCACCACTGACCCTCCTTTTCTCCAGACTAAATAAGTCCCTCAGCCACCCCTCACAGGACTTGTGCTTCAGACCCTTCATCAACTCCATTGCACTTCTTTGGACCCTCTGAAGCACATAAATATTCTTATTTATAATAAATTGAGGGATCCAAAACTGAACCCAGTTCAGTGACCTCACCAGTGCCCAGTACAGCAGGACAGTCACTGCCTTGCCACATTATTGCTGACTGGGCCAGGATGCCGCTGGCCTTCTGGGCCACCTGGGCACAGCTCACTCATGTTCAGCCAGCTATTGACAAGCATTCCCAGGCACTTTTGCTGAACCACTTTCCAGCCACTCCATCCCCAGCCTGTAGCTCTCAATGGGGTTGTTGTGGCCAAAGTGCAGGACCCAGAAATTGGTCTTGTTGAACCTCCTACCTTTGGTCTTAGTTCATCTTTCAAGCTAGAAAAATGGAATTCCTACACTTAAATTACAGGAGGCTTTTCTGGAAATAAAAAAGTTTTTTTTTTCTAGCTACACACATAAATAATGATCTTTTCTTCGTATTCAAGTATACTTTGGCTAATTTTATAACTTTTTTTCCCCCCACCCCAGAAAAGATTAATGTCAGCAAAGGTCTTGAAAAAAACATCATGAACTGATCATTTTACCAGCAGTATCAACTCATTTATCTCCAACCAAGACCATGGGTAAGTAGCTAGTACTCCACTCTCAAAACCCTTAACTTACATTACATGTCTTTCAAACAAAATTAAAGGATGTTTGCTTTGACTAAAAAACCAAAATAAAAAAACAACAACTAAAACAAAATAAAATAAAACCACCAAAAAATAAAATCACCAAAAA